>CAKNXH010057901.1:2345-14120 GCA_932178445.1 Andricus quercusramuli | reverse complement strand
GGGGGGGGGAGTGAAAATATCTCAAAATTGGGATCGTATGACCCCTAAATTGTAGTGAATATCTTTTTTCACCTCATCTAGGTACAAGAACCTCGAACAAGTGTAGATTGACCTTCGACCCATTACCCTTCCGCAGTACGTGAAGAATTAGCAGGCAATGTTTGTAAGAAACGCACTCTCTCAGGGTCGAAATTTCCATAGTACTCAGGGTTACCGAACGACTTCCGGTATTGTATAATTCTTCAACACCATCACATCATTATGCACAACTGTGCACGTTCAGTAATAAAACTAGACGAACTACTTCTAATGATTTATGGTTTACTAACACCCGTATATGAAAACTGGTATATGAGTCTAATATACCAGTTTTCATATATGGGTTATTCTCCACGCAGAGGGCACCATCAAAAAAAGCTAATTAAAAAAAGAAATTTCAAACCTTTAGACGTCGAACACATTGATTCCTAAATAGAGTAAACAAATGTAATTAATTTTTCAGAAATGAAGAACAGTATAATAAAAAATATATACTAGATTTAAAAAAAGAAAATAATTCTCTTCTAATTTATGGGAATAAAAAAGATTTAAATTAATTCTCTTAAATTGAAAATCAATAAATTTTTGAATATAGCTTGAAGTATGAAAATTATGTAGGAATGAAATTGATTTTCTTAGTGAATATAATATGATTCATCGAACATATAAACAATTTAATAACAAATGGTAATTGTTTGTTGAAAAACACTATTTTTTAAAACCGTAAGAACATATTTCGATAGAAAATATATAATTTTTGTTCATTTTGTATCAAAATAAATTTCTTAAATTAATAAATATTCACCAATAACATAATTATTTCTAGCAAATAATTAAAAAATTTGTAGAACAAAGTTTTTTAAAGACCTAGCTTCCATTTTCAAACGAATTCTTATACATTTTATTTTTTTAAAGCTATTCAATTACCTTTAAACAAATATAAAATTTGTATCGTTTTCATGATTTAGTTAAATAGCTTTTTAAAAAATAAAAAGAGACACTAGTTGACATATGGGGAAGAAATCAGTTAAGATAATTCGGACATGTTGAAAGAATGAAGGATGAACTGACCAAACAAGTGTATAAAGGTAAAGTAAATGGCAGAATGCCCAGAGATAGACCGCCGAAAGAATTGTTAGAATCTGTGAATGAGACTGGTCACTTTGGGCATTAATGGGTTAATCCGAAGAGACATAAGAAGTCATAGGAACACGAGAGCTTGCATGAAGAAATGCATGGACGTGAAGGAAGCTAGAGTAGTATGCCAGGACAGAAAAGTGTGGCGACAAATCGTTTATAAACAGAGTGACAATAGAGTGAATGATGCCTGAAACAAAGACCTTGGATACTAATGGGCCCAAGTGGGGAACCATACACAACAATTTTGTGAAGCTCCTCACTTGGGGTGATCGCTAGAGAGATTGATCAGCAACCTGGGTCGGAGCAGTGTTGCGGAGTGAACGTGTCATTTGAATAAGTAACACGAAAACTCCAGATCAATCTAAAACATCTATACCTAACACCTATATACCTATCTACCTTATACCATATAACGACCTACTTTACACCTATATACCTATCCCACTACTTTCCAACCGAGCAAGTCACGCCTACCCCGAAAGGGAAATGGCTTAATGGTATAATAATAATAATAAAAATAATATCTAAATGCACTTATGGTGCAAAATCAATTTTGATGAAAAATAACACAAAAAGTCTTCCCAAAGTTTCAAAGTAAAATGAATTGAAAAATCTTTCGGCAAATAATTTTCTGTCGCTCTGGTCTAAATTTGTATCTTTTATTCAGCAATTTTTTAAAAATAAGTATAAAAATTATTGAAAGTTACGACAATACAATAAATTGAATAATTAAATTTTCAGGTGAAATATAAGTTTTGGAAAAAAAACATTTTTCAACGAAAAATATTAATTATCACCTAATGAAGATTAATTTACAATTAAAATGGAATAGTTGAATTTTCATTTGAAAAAATTAACTTTCATGTAAAAAAAATAACGAAAAAAGCTGTTCAATTTGTACTCAAAATTATTGAAGTTTCAATAAAAGAAATGAATTTTCAACTGAAATTATACATCACCAGCCAACAAATGAATTTTTGATAAACTAAAACGTAAAATTTCAAAACTTATAATTTTAAAGCTCATAATGAATCATCGTGAAAGCATTAAAACTATTATTGAATGAATTTTTAACAAAGTTGTTCAACTTTCAACCAAGTAGTTAAATTATCAACCAAGAAGACTAATTTTCTACCAAAAGAGATCTACTGTCAGCAAACTGCATTGATTTTCAACCGAATAGTTTAAATTTTAACTAAAAAAGATAAAATGACAATCAAAAGTGGAATAGTTAAATTCTCATTTAAAAAAGTAATTTTCACCCAAAAAAAATAATTTAAAAAAACTGTTAAATTTTCACCCAAAATACTTAAATTTTCAACAAAACAGATGAATTTTCAACAAAAGTTATGCATTTCCAGCTAACAGATGAATTTTTAACAGAGTTGTTCAACTTTGAATCAAGTAGTCGATTTTTGAACCAAGATGATTAATTTTTTACTA
This sequence comes from Andricus quercusramuli, assembly GCA_932178445.1. NCBI lineage: Eukaryota > Metazoa > Arthropoda > Insecta > Hymenoptera > Cynipidae > Andricus > Andricus quercusramuli. Next base: position 11,498 of record CAKNXH010057901.1, on the reverse strand, counting down.
AAAAATATGAATTCCCAACTACATAGTTGAATTTTCAGATGAAAAAAAAAAGGATTTACAGGTAAATAAGAAATAATTTTAAAAAATTCAACCATGAAAATGAATTTTACACCTGAAAATGTTAAATTTACAATACAAAATCAAATAGTTCAATTTTCAGTTGAAAAATTCATTTTCACCCAAAAAACGGTTTTAAAAAAAAACAGTTAAATTTTTAACCAGATAGTAAAACTTTCAATACAAAGAAACTAATTTTTAACAAAACAGTTGAAAATGAATAAAATAATTCAATTTTTAACAAAATAGTTGAATTTTCAATTAAAAAACATAATTTTTCAACAAAACTTTTCAATCCCCAAGCACGAATTTTCAACAAAACAGTTGAATTTTCGTCCAAAGAAGATGGCTTTAAGAAAATAATTGAATTTTCAACCAAAAATGGAATAGATAAGTTTTCAGTTTAAAAATTAATTTTTAACCAGAAAAAAAAACGAATTTTCAACAGAATAGATCAATTTTCAATAAGAGAGGTAAATTATAAAGAAAATGAATTTTTAACCAAACAGTTCAACTTCCAACCAAATAGTGCAACATTCAACCAAAAAATATGAACTTTTAACCAAAAATAGTTGAATTTTGAACAAACAAAAAAATATATTATTAAGCCAAATAGTTCAATTATCAGCCAAAGAGGTAAATCGGTATAAAAATGAATGGTTAACAAAGTTGATTTTTCTACCTTCGTAGTCGAGTTTTCAACAAAAAATATTAACTATCAACCAAAAAGTTTATTTTCTACTAAATAATTGAATTTCCTACAAGAAGTTAATTTTTACCCGAAAATGTGAATTGTTTAAAGTAAAGGTAATTTATAACCTAAGGGTGGAACTTTCAACTAAGAAGATGAATCTTTATCCAAAAAATGACTTTTTCACAAAGTTGTTCAACTGTGAACCAATTATTTGATTTTTCAAGAATCAAAGACGAATTCTCAACAAAACATGTAAGGTCTGATATTATAACTAAAAGAGATTCTCATTTAAAATCAAAAACAGTTTATTCAAACTAAAAAAGACAAATTTTCAACAAAATAGTTGAATCATCAAACAAAACAGATCAATTATCAAACAAAATGTTTCATTTTTAACCAAAAGGGATGAATTTTCAACCGAGAAGACTAATTTTCTACCAAAACAGATTAATTTTCAACAAAATACATGAATTTTAAACTGAATAGTAGAATTTTCAACTAGGAAAGATCAATTTTCAACAGAAAATAGAATAGAAAAAATAGAAATTATTTTCAGTTGAAAAAACTAATTCTTAACGAAAGAACGAATTTTCAACAAAATAGTTCAATTTTCGACCAAAGGAATGAATTTTCAACCTAAGACTTTAACATTCCATGAAATAGTAGTTAAATTTCCAACCAAAAATGATCAATTTTCATCCAAGAAGATGAGTTTTTAAAGAAGAAGTTTAATGTACTGCGAAAAATGACAAATTTTCAGCAAAATACATAAATTTCCAAACGAATATTTGAATTTTCAACTAAAAAAGATCAATTTTCATCCAAATAGTTGAATTTTTAACTGAAAATAAATTCTTTTTCAACAAAAAAAAATTTTTTTTAATTTTCATTTAAAAAAAGTGGATTTTCAACTAAAAATGATAGAAAAATCTCAACAAAATAGTTCAATGTTTAATGAAGGGAATGAATTTTCAACAAAAGACTTTAACATTCCATGAAATAGTAGTTGAATTTCCAATTAAAAAAAAATTTTCAACAAAGTACATGAATTTCCAAACGAATAGTTGAATTTTCAACTAAAAAAGATCGATTTTCATTCAAATATTTGATTTTTTAACTGAAAATAAATTCTTTTCCAACCAAAAATCAAATTGTTAAATTTTCATTTAGAAAAAGTGAATTTTCAACTAAAAATGAAAAAAAAAATTCAACAAAGCAGTTCAGTTTTCAACCAAAGGAATGAATTTTCAACAAACGACTTTAACATTCCATGAAATAGTAGTTGAATTTGCAAATGAAAAATATCAATTTTCAAGCAAGATGCTGATTTTTTAATCAAGAAGTTTAATGTACTGCCAAAAATGACGAATTTTCCGAAAAATATATGAATTTCCAAACCAATAGATGAATTTTTAACTGAAAAAGATCAATTTTCATCCAAATCGTTGAATTTTTAACTGAAAATTATATTCATTTTCAAACAAAAATCAAATTTTTAAATTTTCATAAAATAAAGTGACTTTTCAACTAGAAATAAGAAAAATTTTCAACAAAACAGTTCAATTTTCAATCAAACAGATGAATCTTCAAACAAAGAATTAAGTTTTTAATAAAGTAGTTCAACTTTCAACCAAGTAGTTCAATATTTGACCAAAAAAGATGACTTTCTAGAAAAATAGTTGCATTTTCAATAAAATAATTAAGTATTCAACCAATTACTAGAATTTTTTTTCATCTCCATATTTTTACATTTATAAAATAGTAGTGTTTTCATAATTAGAGCGTAGCAATGTCAATGTTAATTCAATGTCACACAGAAAAAAAATCTACGGTTAAACCAGCGATATTATTCTTTGTTTACATAAAAATATTGATAAAGGCGGACCAACGTCATATATAAATCATTAAAATAATAAGGTAGAATGGATAGAATAGATAATTTAGACGTGTAAAGCAAGTCGTGGGCTTTCCGAATTTTGCAACTTTTTATTCAGAGCGAGACAGAAATGTATTAAATTTCATAGAGAAAATTGTTTAAACCATCTATTATTATTGATAACAATATTCTCTTAGAAAAATGCTAGAAAGTTGCAGTTTTTATCTCAAATTTTCCACTTTTTATCTAGTTTTCAATTAGATTGAGGTAATAATAATTAATTCAAATTACCAAAGTAATTGTTAAAACACTTTATTATTATTTTAAATAATATTGTTTTTGAGTAGAGCTAAAAAGTGGCGGTTCTTTCTGAAATTTTCTACATTTTGTCAACTTTTCACTTAGAGCAAGGTAATAATTGATGCAATTTAACGAACATAATTGTGTAAATAAATTATTCTTGTTTATAACTATGTTCTCCTATAGTAATTTTAGATGGTTGAGGCTTTTTCTGAAATTTTTAACTGTTTGTCCACTCTTTTACATAATGCGAGACATGATGACATAATTAATGCAAGTTAATAAATATAATTATTGAAGCCATTTATCATTGTTTATAACAATCTTCTCTTAGAGTGATGCTAGAAAGTTGTGGGGTTTTCGGAAATATTCAGCTTTTTCTTTGACTATTTAGTTAGGAACAAAAAATAATACTCTCTGTAACTATCTCAAGGAAAATTTGCATGTAATATGATCCATATAAAAAATATTAGAAATATTTCAAATATCTCTTTTATTTCAGAAAAATATATTCACGAAAAAAAGAGAGATTGTTTAAAAATTTCTTCTCTTTAATTTAAATAGAATATTTGTTCAACAATAACAATAATAAATTGTCTAAACAATTATTTACGTTGAGTTTAATTGGTTATTACTTTGCTCTAACTGAAATGTTGAAAATAGGTTGAAAATTTCGAAAAAAACCGCCTAACTCTATTCTAAAAGAAAATTGCTGAAAACAGTGATAAATTGTTTAAGCAATGTACGGAAACATCTTTTTGTCAGTTTTAAGTAGTATCTCATATATTAGAAACAATTTGTATAAAAAAACCGCAAAAAAATAATACTTAGTGCCAAAAACTCGCAAAACTGCGAAGAAAAATGTTGCGTTTCAACTCGCTTCACCTAATATTGACGATTCTGAATAAAATGTACAAAAACGCCTTTTTTTCTTACGAGAAATATGCGTGTAAAACTGATGGGGCTTTCAATCATGGGGTTTTGAATGGGAAAATGCCGAAAAAAATGCAAAAGTGCAGTTTGATGTAACAATCATGCTGAAGACGGTGTTGCTCAATTTTTCTACAAGCTTCAAAGTATTTTCTAATAAATTTCGAATTGTTTTAACAATTATTTCATGTTTAAACCATTTTTGTTGCCTTGAAATCATGAAAATTTATTATTTTTTGAGATAAATGATACAGTTGATGAATTTCAAGAATTATATTTCTTTTTTAAGATATTTGATAACAATTTTCATTTTTTAAAACTATATTTCACCTTTAATTCGTAAAAAGTGATTATTTTCTTAAATTGATGACACAATTAACAAATATTGAAAGTAATATATTTTTTTAGAAATATTTGGCAATTATTTAAACAATTTTTATTTGTGTAAACCATTTTTCATCTGTAAATGTTGATAAGATACTACATTCTAGAATCAATCACGGGATTTATGAATGCCAAAGTAATATTTTGTGTTGAAGACAGTATACAATTATTTAAACAATTTTCATTTGTTTGAACAATGATCTTCCTCGTAAATCTTGAAAAGTTACATTCTAGGATAAGGAAATAATAAATTATAAACAACATAGTGTAAAAGAATTAAAAAACTATACTTTTTTCAACCTTATCTACAAAAAGGTGTAAGTGAGTGATTATTAATTGTTTAAATAATTGCAAAATATTTTGAGCAGAAAAATATTACAATTCATATTCGTTAATTGTGTCATTAATTGCAGAAAAGAATAACTTTTCAAAATTGAGAAAGAAAATATTGTTCAAAGACATGAAAATTGTTAAAAAATTGCTTAATATCCTTTAGGGGAAAATATTACTCCCAACAACCCTTAATTGTGCCATTTATTCCACAAAATGATAACTTTGTCGCTTGTGGGCAAAAAAAATTATTTAAACAAATAAAATGTTTTCAAATAATTACCAAATATCCTTCAAAAATATATTGCTTTCAATATTCTTAAATTGTGTAATTATTTTCAGAAAATAACAACTTTTTACGATTCATGGAAAAAAATTGTTTAAACATATGACATTATACAAATAATTACGAAATATGTTGAACAAAAACTATAACTCTTGACATTCATCAACTTCGTATAATTTATCCGGAAAGATAATGACTTTTTACGATTTACAGAGGGGGAAATTTTTTTTTAAACAAATGATAATTGTTTAAAAAATATGAAGTTATTTAAAAAAATACTCCTCAACTTGTCACTTCTCGATTAAAATAATTAATATTGAAAAAATCCAAAAAATACCGTTTTTAGTATGAATTTGATAGAAAACTACTCTTTTGCATTTTTTGGGGCATTTTCTGGGCATAATAAAAGAGGATTGGGGGCGTCAAAATCAAAATTTATCAAGTAAAAATTATTCTTTAAATACTCCTCAGGAGGTGACTATACTTTAATACACAAAAAGTTTATAACAAGTTCTTTTTTCCATTTTTTTTTTAAATCGAGCTTTTCCCATTTGAAACCCCATGTTAATTTTAAAAACCCGGGGGTTCGGATTAATGCTAACCAATTTGAAAAAATAGGGAATTTCTTTTTCCGGAAAACGAACGAATTGAAGGGGGATTACCAACAAATCTCGAAAGTCGAATTTTTACAGGTATAAATTTGGACCACCCTCCTGTGCACATCAGTGAAGCTGCCTCAAATAAAAATACTATTCTTATTTTTAGTTATGATTTTTAATGAATGAAGTAATCTGCCGATGACAGCTTATTTTTTACAGTGTATAAGGTATACTTTGTTCCGAGTTATTTAAAAATGATAACCCAGTAATTGGCGCGTCCTGCTATCCTTGACAGTCTGCTAGTCTGGGACTTGTGGCCTTCCGCTTCAGAGGTCTTGAAAGATAAAAAGTAACCATGGGGACTCAGCAGGCTGTCGAGGTTTTACTCGGTACGATAAATTCAGGTATACAAGGCCGTACTGAGTACACGTAATGTACATAATGTTGCATTTTTCAGTGTCGCTGACTAGATATGTACTTACAATTAACTCCGTCTCTAATGCAATGGTATACTGATATCAATTTCATGTGGAGGTGGAAAAATAGATAATAGTGTTAGTAAGCGATTCGCAGAGGTCCTTGAGTGTAAGACATGATGTTACATAAAGTATCGAGAAGTAATTTTAAATTGCACTCCTAGTCAATGATAGGTAATAACAAAGCAGATACTTTAACTTCCGGTACCCAGATTCAGAAAAAAAGGGAAAACTGAAAGTAAGCAATCTTTCACTGGAGAAATTGGATATTATGAATCAATTTCTCAATCATTTTTATTTTTTTATAATTTTTTATCTTTTTTATCATTCGGGATCAATATCTGAAAAGTAAATTTTGGAACTAATATCTAATGAAATGGGATGTATTCTTTTTCAAGCTGGGCATAATTTTTATTTTTCTAAATTGACACGTAACAATTCTTTATTTCAAAAATTTCTGATCAGCTAATTTGAATTTTGCTTCAATCTTTTTACAGCAAATATGATTCTTTTGCGACAAACTTCAACTAATCTTCCAGCCCAATAATTCTGTTTGCGTAACAAATATATTTACATGGTTAGAAAAAAAACACGCAAGAGGACGATACTTTTGTTCTAACACAACTTTTCCTCTGGGTGATATTAATTTTAAAAAAATTAGGCTCAATATTAATACAGAAAAACAAAAATAATGCCAAGTGGTTATTCGGAAAATCAAAATGGGGGCAAATCGCAATTCGGTAACATTAACAAATTAGTTCATGTAGGCGCCGCGAGTCCACAAAAAAGTGTTTCGTAACCTATTAAGACTTTAATTAAGTCGTTCAAACCTATCGCTCCTGTACTTTTCCTCCACTACTCCCCCTACATTCCCTTCCTCTTACTCACCTTTTGGCCCCCCTTCCCCAATTTGTTCATCCACTACTTCCTCATCTCCGCGGTTCTCCAGCTAATACCCCCCTTTCCCTACTTCCCTTCCCCAGTCAACACTTCTCCCCTACTCACCTTAATTTCTAATCATTACCCCTACTACCCCTTACTTACACTCACATCCATTACTTCCACAACCCATGTTCCCCCTCACTTCCCCTTTCCTCACTTTCTCTTCTTCCCATCCCCACATTTCCCCTCACTTCCTCTACTTGCCCCTCATTTCCTACTACCCCATAACCTACTTCCCCTCCCTTCATTTTCCATTACCTGCCCGCACTTCTCCTACTTCCCGTCCACTGATTTATCTACTTCATTCTCCAATACTCCTCGCTTCACGAGCTAATAATCCACTGCCCCTACTACCCTTCCTCAGCTCACACTTTTCCTCCCCTACTCTTTATCCTCTCTAATCATTTCCTTTACTTCCCCTTACTTACACTCACCTCCCCTCAAACCGCAATCCTCATTTCCCCTTTCTTCCCCAACTCACCCTTCATTTCCTCTACTTCACCTACTTCACCTCCCCTCATTTCCCATCACTTTCCCTGCTTCTTCTTCACTCATTTCTCCAACTTCTCCTCAGCTCATTTCTCCTCATTTCTCTTCCTTGAAAAAGGTACGACGGACGGAAGCATGGACTGACGGACGGAAAAATAAAAATTAAGTCAAACAGCAGTTTAGTTAAAATTATAATAATTTATAACTCATAATGATGAATCTCAGTAAAATAAATATTAAGAAAAGTAGATTTCGGGAAATATTCATTAAGGCGGTCTACTTTTCTTTAATTTTTCATTCTCCCCCCTCCCCTTCTCTCCACCCGCCCTTCCCATCAAATAGAATAGAATTTAATAGAAATAAAAATATAAAAGAAATAAGAAATTATTATTTATTTATTTTTTTTTTTTTGAGTGATTCAAACCAATCTATTTAGACTATTACAAATTCCACGATTAGGAAAAATAATAATCAAAAAAATGTTTTATCTATGTCTAAAATTGTACTATTTAATGCATTTTTCCTTACAAAGACTTTTATAATACAAAGATTTCTTTCAAGAAATTGAGTTAAAATAACATTGACTCAATTAAAAGAGAACTTTCATAAGTCAAAACCCTGTTTTAAATTTCATCCCCATGAGCCTGTTTTTTTTAGGCCCCAAAGAAACCACACAAACAAAAAATTGGATTTTGCTAGTTTTTCAGGCTAATTCTTATTTTCTTGCAAGTTTTTTTTTCAGTAAAAATTGTTTGCAATACATGAAATATTACTTTCAACTGATAATTATATGTTGAAACAAATTTTTAAACAATTTATTATTGCTTATAGTAATTTTCTCTTAGAGTAGAGATAGAAAGTCGCCGATTTTTCTAAATTTTTCATCTTTTTTTCAACTTTTTAGCCAGAGCGAACAATTAATTAATTCAATTCAACAAAAACAATTGTTTAAACAAGCTATTATTATATATAACAATATTCGGTTAGAATAATCCTAGAAACTTGCGGTTTTTTAAAACTTCAAAACTTTTTTCAACTTTTCACTCATGTAGGGATACTAATTAATCAATTGTAACAAACATCATTTTTAAACAATATATTATTAATTATCATTATATTCACTTAGAATAATGATAGAAAGTTGAGGTTATTTCGGAAATTTCCAACTCTTTGTCAACTTTACAAATAGAATGAGATGATGATTAATCAAAGTAACCAAAAATTATTGTTTAAACAATATATTATTGTCTTCTCTTAGAATAATGCTAGAAAGTTGTGGATTTTTATAAAATTTTCAACTTTTCTCTTGGATTTTTGAAGAAGTGAAATAAACAAAAAATAAATAAACATCAAAGGGAATCATTTTTTAAATAATATTCTATGTTTTCCTGAATGAAGTAAATATTTTTATCTTTTTGCTTATCTTTTACAAATATTAATTAAAGACGGCTACTTTACAGCAGAGGTGAAAACAAAGGATGGAATAATTATGAGTGGCTCGGAGGAGTAGGTCAGTAAATAAACTGTAAAAATTTTGTTTTGAATTACAGCACGAAATTTATTGTAGAGCCTAAAATAACAGTCTTGAACGGCACACGTTTTACTATCAGACCCTCCCCCCATTTCCTGGAGACAAATAAATTATCATCAATGATAGTATACGTATATAAAGAGATTAGGAAGATCTCAATCTGATGAGTAATTGCTATAAAATCTGATGTCAAATAAAAGGTAAATTAATCATTTTTATGTTATTTGATTATATTATTTCAGCAAATAACGGTGTCTTT
>CAKNXH010057899.1:72640-90335 GCA_932178445.1 Andricus quercusramuli | reverse complement strand
TTTCTTCGAAACCCCCACATAAAAACTTCCGGAAAGGTGTAAAAAGATGTCTGTGAAAAGTAGAGCTCTTAATATTAATTTTGAAACGTTTTAACGTTGCTTATGGTGACAAAAAAAACTATATCGACGCCTCCATTCCATACCGCTCCACGTCGCGTTTGTTCCGTGTAACACTTCTGGTCCTGTGTATAAGCATAGCACCTGAAGTTATAGAGCGACCAAACGCGACGTAGAGCGGTATGGAATGGAAGCGTCGGTATCATGTACGTATAATTATTAAATTATAATTAATTAATTACAGATATACTAATAATGGTTAATAATCATTTTTTTTATAAATGTGACAGTCAGCGATGAAAGGGACCCGATGCGCGGTAGCTTCATTTTGCAGGAGGAGTGATTGAAGAGGCGGTTCAACACGGAAACTCCATAAGAGGGTCTCACTTTCAAAGTTGAATGGAAATTCAAATTTTTAAGATATAGAAATATGTTTAATGATGAAAGAGCAAGTAAGAAACTAGATAGGTGTAAAAAACTAAAAATCGATTTTTTCCGTATTAGGTCCCTTTCTTCGCGGACGGTCACAAATAATAAAATACCAGTTGCTTCGGGATTGGTTGCTTTAAGGAACTATGATCCTAGCTTCCGGAGCGTACAAATTCTCTAAACAATAAATAAATATAATAAAAAATAATAAATATGAATAATACCCGGCGTAGGGATGTGGCGACCCCATCGCCCGAAAGCTCCGGCTCTTGCAGTCAGCCACGTTGCTTTGGGCTAACTCCCCAATGGAACGAATTATGCGGTTACGACACCAGTATCGCGCAATGCCACCCACAATAGACCTCTCTCGGATTGAGGCCATGGTTCAGTTGGGAGTGGCAATAGGATCCAACCGAGGCGACGACCAGGCAATGGCCCCGGACAAAAGCGAGAACATCGATTTAAATGGTCGGACCAACTCAGGAAGGACCTTCTTACCTGTTGGCAAAGAAGCACACCGACGCGGAGATGATTCATGAAGAGGTTACATGACCGTTGGGTCTATATGCACCCGGAATATGCTCATAAAACGCCTCAGTAGTTAAGAGATCAGGTATCCTTCTTGCGAAAAAACGGATATGAAGCTCTTTACCAACAGGAAGAGGAGCAACAGCCTCCAGCGAACATTCCACCCGTTCCAGCAAGACCACCTTTGCAGATAGCCGATAATGCCAATATGAGAAGTAGGAGATCTATCCACCAAAAAGTCTTCCTCAGGACGGACAAATTAGCTGAATCTAATACTGCTCTCCGCGATTTGCTCCCCGAAGATGTTCATATCTGGAATCTGAACTGTGTAGTACTTCGGTACGTCTGAGTAAGACACGCGAGCGTATTGTACAGCTTCAGTTCAAAATTGAAACAGCGAGACGGCATGCATCAAATGTTCAGTGTGTGCTTAGCTATAAAACATCAAATAAAAAGTTCACTCCAAAAGTTAGGGCACTTGCTCAAAACTTGAGGAAAGCAAATCACACGCTGAACAAGTGTAAACTGTCGACCATCAAGCAGCACTGGACGCAAAAAATAAGATCTCTTTGAACAGCGAAACAGCGCCTTGAACGGCGAGTTAAGTGGATTCAGGAAAATTCCACCTTTTCTACTAATCCTTCCCGTCCGTTCAATAAAGCGTCACGTGTAGTTAAAAATCCGCCTAGTCGAGAAGAGATTCAAGTCTTCTGGGACCAAGTATATGGAGAAACTTATCAGCTAAATGAAGACGCTTCTGATATATCACTCTTTCGTAACTTTTGCCAAAGGCAAAGGTTACAAGATCCAGAGGAAGAGTGTCCAATAATTATTACTGAAGAAGTGAAAAAAGCTATCGCTAGAACTATGACCTTTTCAGCGCCAGGGCCAGACAAAATCAACAACTTTTGGTGGAAGAAGTTCACTTCTACGCTCTAACATCTAGCTCGTATATTTACTACTTTCTTAAACGGAGAACAACTCGTCCCGCAGTGGTTAGTTGAAGGACGCACGGTATTTATCCCTAAGACCGGAGATTTGTCAAGTCCAAAGAACTACAGGCCCATAGCTTGTTTAAACACCAGCTACAAGCTATTCACTGGCATTCTCAAAATGAGGATATTACCATCTATCGAGGCGGTATGGAGTGCAATAGTTGAACAACGTGGATGCAAGAGAGGCCTGGCAAGTTGCAGGGAGAACCTGTTAATAGACAGGTGTATTGCCCATGACTCGATCAGGTATCGACGCAATCTGTCCATGGCTTGGATTGACTACCGTAAGGCATTCCATAACACGAACCATGAGCTACTGATTAAGCTCCTTGAGTGCCTGGTGGTGCATCTAAAAGTTGTGGGATGCATAAAAGAGCTTATGCTCTTGTGGCGGACAAGATTTCTCATAACATCTGACAAAAGACAAGTGACTACAAGCTATATCACATATAAGAGGGGGATCTTCCAAGGACACTCTCTAAGTCCGATAATTTTCTGCATCTCCCTCTTGCCTCTATCTATTGTGCTCCGAGGAAAAAGCTCTGGATACCAATGTGGCCCGCCAAACAGAAGAGAACATAAGGAGAACCACCTTTTATACATGGACGACCTTAAACTCTTTACTTCCTCGAAAGAGGACCTTAACATCCTTGTGGAGACAGTCATAGGTACTGCAAAGCGATTGACATGAGCTTCGGACTAGACAAGTGTGCCTGCGTCCACCTATACCAAGGAAGACTAGAAACCACATCATCGCGTGACGATCGGGATGTTCAACTCATAGGCGAAAATACCATTGAACATCTTGGTATTGGAGAAACATACATATCTTGGAATACCACAAGCGGAAACCCAACACGTGCGTGTGTTAAAACGGCCCTTGGAAAAAGGTATCGCCTAATTCTCAAAAAAATGTGGGCTTCCGAATTATCTGGAAAGAATAAGATTCGGGCGACCAATATGCTGGCCATTCCTATACTGCTCTACACGTTTGGTGCAGTAAAATGGAACGTCGATGAGTTGAAGCACCGTGACCGAAGCACACGCAAGATGATGACAATCCATCAAAGTCTTCATCCTAGATCTTCGGTACCTCGAATATATCTTCCTCGAGATAAAGGGGGTAGAGGCTTGCTAAGCTTAGAGTGTCTTCATCGAAGAACGGTTCTGGCTACAGCCCGCTCAGTTCTTAATAGCATAGATTCCATTATGGGACTCGTACATCAACATGAAGTCGGCAATGCTGCGGCGTTTCTATACCGTGCCACAGATAGGGCCGCAGAGAAGTTTGGCCTCCCATTTGATTCCAGCGTTACTACACATGGCCTAGCATCACTAACACCTTTGGTGCTCAACATTCGTATACAGGAAGCAAAACATACGCTTCTACTAAGAGAACATGCTGACAAGCCCCTTCATGGTAAATTCTACGGCATCATACGTAGAGAAGAGCTCTCGATGGGTCTGTCCAACATGTTTCTCAGATCTTTTAGATTAAGGTCGGAGACTGAGGGATTTCTTTTTGACTGTCAAGACGGCGTTATAGACACCTTCGTTTACCGCGAGCGCATAATGAATGTACCTGTAAGCGATACCAACTGCCGAGCGTGCAAGCAAGAGCCAGAAATACTTGGACATGTTATCAGTGGATGCTCAAAATATGCACGCTATGGGTACATAGTGAGACGCAATGCGGTTCTAAAAGTGTTATATTACCATCATAGACACTTCTATGGTGTTGACCTATTGCCCGTCTTGCCATACGCCCAGGGGGAACTCGAGTCCGTTGTGAAGAATGATCAGTGTAAAATCTACTGGAATTTCTTATTCTCCACCTCTCAAGGTATCAGTACTACGAAGCCTGATATTGTCCTCCAAGATCTGAAGAACATGATCATTTACGTGATTTAATTCTCGGCACCAGCCGATGGTAATATCACGGCAAAGGAGGAAGAAAAACGGGCGAAATATCAAGCACTTCTTTTCGAGCTGAGCAGGCTGTACCAAGGCTACAAACTCCATCTTATAGCTCTCATAATCGGCTGTCTTACAGTATGAAAGCTTCATTTATTAGCCAACTCAACAAGATTCCAGCTTGCCAGCGTCAGGCTCATTTCATCGCGAATCGGATGCAAAAGGCTGTTTTTCTGGGATCACTTCATCTGGTCCGTCAACACTGTTCCTCATAACATTCTACAAAGATTGGTAGCTCTAAAAAAGTATCCAGAGGTGAAACCTTAATCTCCAACTATCCCGTCTGCCACGCAAGGTCATCCGCGGCTAGAGACCTGACTCCAAAGAACAGTGTTGCCCGATGTTATCTCCTGTAAACCCGCTCTTGCTTACATTCTAGGACAGAAGGAGCAGAAGCCGATGACGTACACGTTGCAGTTGCTTCGGGATTGGTTGCTTTAAGGAACCATGATCGTAGCTTCCGGAGCCTACAACTTCTCTCACATAAACGTGAATAACTACAATATTAAAATTATAATGCCTATCTATTTCAAAGAATAAAATGTTATAAACAGAAAAACACCATGAGGATTGCAAGTTTTAGTTTCATGAAATCAGACAAAATAATAATCGAATTGGTGGCCAATTTAATTATACAAAATAAACTAAAGAGAAATAAATGGAGTTCTTATACTATTTGCAGTAGATTTTTATGTGGAAAAAATTAAAATATAATTGATATAATCTAATTACAGGACAGAAAAATGAGTATGTGATATAAACAAATTAATACATCAAATAAAAAATATAATTAAGTGTAAACAGTTGTTGAATTAGATACTAAATTTTCTATAAATTGAATTTATAATATGCATAGCATACGTATAGGAAAGGTGTCCAGTGCCCACAGGGATTCAGAAAACTATAAACTCGTATGGATGCTAATTTTTAAATAAACATGAAAATTTTGATTAAAGTGTAGAAATAAAGTCCAACCTATTGAATATGTGCAGGTAAGCGGAGCCAAGCAAGTAATTGCAGGCAGCGCTCGCAGTGGCGAAACTCAAAAGTACTTGGACGCAGCGAGATCCGTCTTTAACGTTGCTTAATATACGCGAGTGCCACGATTTGTTGCAAAAAATATTAATTATTACAGAAAATGCCCCCCCCCCCCCCAAAAAAAAAAAGTGGGTCTCTGTGTTGCGTGGTCGTTTTTGATTTAAGGTTATGAACTTTTTGCATCTTTTTGGACTGAAAATTCATCTCTTCTGTTGACAGTTTATTTTTTTGGTTTAAAAATTCATCTCTTTCTTCGATGAAATTTACAGTTTTTGATTCAAGGTTATAAACTTCTTGCATCTTTTTGGATTGAAAATTCATCTCTTCTGTTAACAGTTTATCTTTTTGGTTTAAAAATTTATCTCTTTCTTCGATGAAATTGACAGTTTTTGAATTAAGGTTATAAACTTCTTACATCTTTTTGGATTAAAAATTCATCTCTTTTGGTTTATTTTTTTGGAAAAGATGTTTTACTTGTAATGCCCTCATTTTTGCACGAAGGTTATTTCACTGCAGAGGAAGTTAGCGAAACTCAAAAAGTCGCACATGTAAGAATTCACATTGAGAGGATAATCCAACCATTAAGGAGGGGGGGGGGGGTATACTTAATTCGTTAAAAAAAAGGGTCATTTTCAATAATTTTTCTACTCGCTTCTGTGAATGCAAATTTATTTGATAAAAGTGTACATAGTAGATTACGGCTCGAACAATATTCCACACAAATTTCATTGAAAAATATTAAAAATTGGGCCGGTGGCGTCAAGTCTCCCGAAGTGTCTCGAGCAAAAGACGTTTTGCGGTGGACAGCATATCTCAGCACTGGATTATCTGAAACAAACAAATCAAATTTTTTTCAATAGATAATCATTTTTCGCAGGTAATCAGGCGAGGAATTTTTTTTAATTCGAATTTTTCTTGACATTTTGAAGTCAAAACAGCGATTTTTGCGAAAAAATTCGCACAATTTGTTATTGCAAAATTAATAATTATTAACAAACAAAAAAATCCTCGCTACATTATCTAGCAAATTATACGTAGAAAATGTGTACCAAATTTGAAAAGGATCGGTTGATTAGTTTTGAAATTACGTTGTCCACGGACTTTTAAAATGTGGTTTCGAGAAAAACGAGTTTAAAGTTTTTTGTATTGAAAAATTCTAATAACACGTCAGTAAGCAAATTTATTTTTAATATACTTACACAGAGTCATCAATTCCAGGTCCATAAAGTACAGAACTGTCAGCTGCATAATCCAAAGCATCTTGTTGCTTCTGCCTTCGTAGAATTCTGCCTTCCTTAGTTTCACTTGCAGCTTTACACATTTTACACATTTAACTAATGCAGAAATTGCTGAAAACACTAGTACAAAATCTAGAATTCTGTACTGTTAATTTTGCTTCGATTTGCTTCAAATTTGGACACAATAATCTTGAAAGGATGTACATTCAGATAAGCCAATAAAAAAAATTAAATAAAAAAAATTAAATAGTATACCCCCCCCCCCCCCCTTAAGAATTTATCGAATTTTATCTAAACTTCCTATTTCCTTGCTGCCTTATGCAAATGATATTACATTCATGTGTGCAGTTTTGGTTAATTTGCAGCCTCATATTTTGAATGTTTCCGATCCCGATGAAGAAAATGTGTAATAGATGTCATTTGGATTGAAATAAATTGAAATACATGAATGAAATTGCAATAACGTTGTATATTTATTAATTAAAAATTCCACAGCCTCTATAGTTCAGTCTTCATTGCTGCCATGCAGGTACTCATTTGACTAGTGATTATAAAACCTTATATTAGATTAAAAGGCGTTATAACTCAAACTTATCTTCCAACATCCGCTTTTTAATAAAAATGTTAGTTCCAATCTTTCTTTCAATCATACCTTTACAAAAAACGTTCTCATACTTTTAAAAATGAATGTTGAAAATCGGCACTTCGTGTTTTTGAAGCTAAAGGATCACCCTATTGTTTTCTATCAGAGAAATTCATTTTGGATTAGAATTGTATTTTTAAACAAGTAGTTTCTGGAAGATGATCCTTATTTGGTTCCCTTGCCCTATGTATATTAAAAAAAAAATCAAAAACTGCATTCGGACTTACTTTCAGAGGTTAGGAATAGATTGATAAATTGTATTTCAAATAAATAATAAAATAAATATATATAAATACAATAAATAAAAAATAAAATTTTAAATAAACAAATAAATTAAAATAAAAAATTACATACATCAAGATTCACTTTGTACGCTGGTGCACTTATTGATGTCTGTCTTATAACTTCGCTGCATATTCTTGACATCCCTCGTGAAAAGAAAGACCAACTTTAGATCACATTTAGACCAGTTTCAAACCACGTTTGGTCGTTTTCTGGTCTTTTACCTTTCAGCCTATACCTGCATCAATTTTAGGGCATTGAAATAGACACCACTCTCTCTCTGTTAAAAAAGGATAGCTGTCTATATCAACAGACTAGCTATACCTAAAAGTCCCAAATAAGCTGAGATGATTTACTATTATTTACGAGATCTAGAAGGCTTCAACCAGTTGCCGTTATATTTATGGTCTATGACTCGTGATGAGCCTAATAATGAGGGGATATTGGGGGTTCAAACTGCCGGGACAAGAATATACCTGCCTATACTGTGATCTAAAGTTGGTCTTTCTTTTCACGAGGGATGCCGTCGGACTTCAATTCTTCTACTTTAATGACGTTAGTTTCAGCCAATTGTTTCCCTTTTTCGATAGTCGTCATTGTACAATTAATAGAATGATTGACTGACTCAAAACCCGTTCTTAAACACAAATCCATCTGTAATATTCACATTTTTTAAAACACTTGAACCACAATTTATGACAAATATTATGCAATTACTTATTTTTTAAGCCATTGCTACTTACCTTTTTTTCTGTAATTTCCATTTTCGATCAACTATTTCAAACTTTCACTATTTTTTCAACAATTTTCACACTTTTTCACAACTTATTGCACAGTGACACAGCCGAATCTCGCGTTCAAGTAATGCCATTAGTCACCACCGTGGCGCCACCCGTTCACCTGCACGTAGTCAATAGAGTGGTTAAAACTGAAAGAAAAAAGAGTGTTTGATCAAGCAGTTAAGAGTAAAGACCTTCAACTTCCTGTGTACCCATGCGTCTACACGTATACCTACACACTACTAGGTACACACGTAAACATATCTTGGATATCAAGCAAAATACAGAAGTAAAAAAAAAGTTTTGCCACAAATTGGATAAGTGTAATGCTGTCAGATTGTAAGTACAGAAGGGAAAACTTATTTTTCTCAGATAATCGACTGGCCAGATTGAGAATCTACCATTTTGTTTTGACGAAAAACTGGAAGAAAATGTATGTCCCCTTGAAAGAAAATCCTAATTAGAAGGGTTCGGTTCGTAAAACTGAAGGTGGAGGGACCCTTTTTTCGGCTAGAGTTGATGTAGACTGGAACTTGCATTTTATCAGTCCGGATTTACTGCGTTCCGAGAATTGATGCCGCGGCGGTTTCGTGATGCTGGGAGCGCCGGAGGCACAGCTCAGTCAAGCGTGACAAATCGTTCAACGGCCCTGCCTGTTTAAGCTCTAACGGTTTGGATTTAGTTTCAAAGCTACTAAAAGCCATTCCCGAAACCGGCATTCAATCCAAGTTCCATTATGGTTTCAAATATCGTTTTCAGTTCATAAGTGGTGAGAAAATTGTGCTATCTTTTTGCATTTCAATTTCATGACATTTTTTCAACTATTGATTAGTATGTTCACCATATGTGATTTTTCAATGCGGCAAAAAAAATACTATCCAAAATTGGAGATTAAAGTGACGTTAGACCCATTTCTGCCATGATCCACTAGTGTGGAACCCTCCGCACATCAACCTCAAATTTTGGACTGAAGATTTAGGACTAATTTTGGAATAAAGATATTATATTATTACTGTTTTCTAAAAGATTTAAAAATCATGAATAGGCCAACGAGCAATTTAAATGTTGCAAACATAATTATTTATGTACTTGAAAAATAGAAAGATAGCAGAATTTTCTCACTACTTATGAACTGAAAACGGTATTTCGCCGAAATTCCACATAAATTAGGCTTTAAAGTTTTTTAGAACAGGCCTCTTCAGCGAGGGGAAATTCTGCCGTATTTACTTATTTGCCACATGTTTCGTTCCCACCGCTACGTCTCCTCCCTGAGCCGAAAGAGTGAGACGGAAGTTTTCCGTGCTGAGTGAGGAGGCGTAGTGGTGAAAACGAGACATCTGGAAAATAAGTAAATACGGCCAAACTTTCCCTTGCTGAAGACCCCTGGTTTAAATCAGTGTTCGGCACGCTATTGACCAAGTCAGGGTGCCCTGGCTGGACTGAACAACGACCTACTTTCTGGTCAGGTACCTGCAAGCTTGGCCAGACCAACTCTTCCCTCAGGGGTCCTTTTTTGTTGGAAAATCGGAGAATTTGAAATAAAAAATGTATTAGTTCTGCAGTCAGCGATTTGGAAGTAATGTATTTGGAATCTACGTATTTTTCCAATTCCAACGACACATGCAATTTGTCTATAAAGGTTGAAAATTTAAGAAGTATTAAGTATTAAACTGAATATTGAGCTGAAGTTTCTCGATATTAAACTCCTTACAATTTTCAACTTTTCTAGGCAAGTAATATATCATTGGAATAGGAAAAACTCGCAGATGCTTATTATGCTATTTTCAAATCGCTAGTTGAAAAATTAAAAGTTTTTAAATTTCCTTACTTTGACCTGTGAAAAAAACACACCTACTGGAGTAAGCTCATCCAAAATGAAAACCGTAAATAGACTGAAAAGTAGTAGAAAAAATTCAGCCGGGACGGGCTGTCAGCTGACGGCTACTTTCGTGTACCTTCCATGATGACCCTTTCATTGTCATAAGATTAAGGCCTGTTCCAATAACTACAATTATAAAGACATGGCTCAATTAAATTTTAATTAGCTGAATCAGTTTCCTGATATCATTTTAAGAAAATGAAAAAAAAGTTGATGAAAATTGGTTAATATTTCCAGTAATACAGTAAATCTTTAAGTGCATGCAAAATTACAAGAACTCTCAACTGGGATTAAAGATATTAACCGATTTTCCTTAACTTTTTTTTCATTTTCTTAAAATTATGACAGGAAATTGACTCAGCTAATTGAAGTTTGATGTATTAACATTTTGTCACATTTTAATTTTTCTCAACCGGCTCTAATCCTGTGACAATGGAAAGGCCGCGCGAAGCGTGCATGACCGGCATTCAAGTAACACCCTTGGGTTCCAGTATTGTGAAAAAATTGTAGGGTGGCGGCCCTGCCCCTCCCTGAAAAGTGCGAAAAAAAGTTGGGTAAACGATGGTTTAGAGCAGGCCTGCCCAAGCTGGGGAAAACTGCTCATTTGCCAGATGGGAATTTAACACCACCACCGACCTCTAGTCATTCAACTTCACGAGAGCGACCACCCCGCAAGCCTCTTGACCTGCGAAGAGGGACGTGGTGGTGGAACTCGAACATGTGGTGAATGAGCAGTTTTCCCCAGCTTGGGCAGGCCTGGTTTAGAGTCACCAAATGTGACCAAATGACAGCGTCCTACTATACTTGACGTTATCAACTAAGTGTGACTTAATGATAGGATACTGTATTCTGTGACGATCACTATCGATGAATGTGTATAGCGTTAATAATATCTCATAATCTCAAGTTTCTTATGGAAATTGTTTCGTTAAATTGCTCAAATTTGATCGAAACCCAGTTTCCATAAGGAACGTGCGGGGTTCATTTTACCTAGTTTAAGCTTGAAACGAAACCTGGATGTCGAAATAATACAAAACTGCAAACATTGCTTGAACAACTCAGAAAATAATTTATAATAATATTATACTTACATATTTAATTATTATCCCCACCAGTAAGTCCAAGAAACAACTCAACGTAGAAATAATGAAAAGATACATTGCATACATTTCAACATGTATGGGTCATAGCGACATTCATCCGGAATTATATTTTCGATATTCAATTATTCAATGAAAGATTAAAGATTATTATTGAAAACAAATCACGTCAACATAACCTAAATCTTATGATCTGAATGATCTCAATAACGTTTTTAATTGGATCTAATGTAGCATGACCCAGGGTTGGATCATGTAATGTAGGGTGACCAGATGATAACTTGATAGGAAAAGAAGGATCCCCACTCCCCACCACCTCCCACCATTAAGTTCCCCACCTCTAGCCCAATTTGGCGCGCTATTTGTAAAGTGAAAAAGGTTATTATTACTCTAATACGTGAGTAAATTATACAAGTAGCAAAAAATATCCAAATAATATTATAATATTATAAGTAATTATAATAAAATAAATATTTTGAGATCAAGATTTTTGTTTAAACAATACAGTAATATAATATGTAGTTTATTATACATATATACTTCTCAGAACTTCCTATTTTTTTAACAAATTGATATTCGATTACGCTCGTCACTCCACTTAGTATTTATAAGAGAAAAAATACGTTCGCATTTGGCGCTTTTCCCAGGAATGGCGAAGAAATATTGCGCTATTTTCAAAACTTCCGAATACGACTCAATGTTTTTTTTTCGCGGTAAAGAAATCACAAGTCTTGGAATTGGAAGACTTTTCAATACAGAAAAAACTAAAGTTAAATTTTTTTGCATGTAAACTTGTCCGCTGTTAAATTTTACATACTATTTAGAGAAATGTTATCCTACGATGGAATAAAAGCTGTCGCCTGCTACGTCCTTAGCAGCAATGGCAAAACGGCAAAGTATGAGCAAATTCGAGCTATAAACTAGGAGTATGAGGACGCCAGAATTAAAACAACTTTTCGCTTACTTATTTATTATTTTAAAAGTGATTGGACTTATCGCAGACGAATTAAAATTTATTTTTCGTGAATGGAAATAAAAAAATTAACACAACAGCCATAGTTTTTTTTCGAACAAAACGAAAAATAGAAATCGAATTTATTTTGAGGTTGAAGCATTAACAAGATTTCTAATGTGATAAATAAGTTACATCTTTAATTTATTTCAGCATACAACTAAGTTTAAATATTATTAATTGAAAATCAATCCTAATGTAAAAGTACATTTCAAATTTCAATTTCAAAAATGGTTTCATGAATAAAATGTCAGGATGGAAATTCCTACCCTCGTGAAAAGAAAGACCAACTTTAGATCACATTTAGACCAGTTTCAAACCACGTTTGGTCGTTTTCTGGTCTTTTACCTTTCAGCCTATACCTGCATCAATTTTAGGGCATTGAAATAGACACCACTCTCTCTGTTAAATAAGGA
Organism: Andricus quercusramuli; assembly: GCA_932178445.1. Taxonomy (NCBI): domain Eukaryota; kingdom Metazoa; phylum Arthropoda; class Insecta; order Hymenoptera; family Cynipidae; genus Andricus; species Andricus quercusramuli. Next base: position 77,965 of record CAKNXH010057899.1, on the reverse strand, counting down.
TAGCTGTCTATATCAACAGACTAGCTATACCTAAAAGTCCCGAAGAACCTGAGATGATTTATTATTATTTACGAGATCTAGAAGGCTTCAACCAGTTGCCGTTATATTTATGGAACTCTGTCCCTCCTTCCATCTCGTCATCTCTTTCTGTTGAAACTTACAAGAAAGAGCGCCTCCTTTACAATCTATGACTCGTGATGAGCCTAATAATGAGGGGATATTGGGGGTTCAAACTGCCGGGACAAGAATATACCTGCCTATACGTTGATCTAAAGTTGGTCTTTCTTTTCACGAGGGTACCTCACAACTTGTGAATACGGTTGAAATCATAGCGAATATGGTAACTTTTCGACTGATGTCAAGTGCTTTACTGTAAATCATGGGAAATATATTTTCATTCAAAATGAAAATGTAATAAGTGCAATGTTTTCTCAAATCTGGTGTCCTGATTTCCAAACCGATTTCATTCATACTTTCATGTTCTTCGCACAGCTGTCAACTACAACTACATAGCTACTACAATCATATACAGAGTATATGATTTATATATATATATAAAAAGTATGCAACTCGCTGTACACGGCCATAAGAATAGCATTGGCGTGTAAGATGGGTTGCATAATTTTCGGTAAGTCCTGGCGTGGACACCCTGTATAAATGATTCCGAGACAGTTCAAAAACACGAAATTGTCTCATTTTTCCAAAAAGTTTATTCGCTGAGGTTGATTTATGTTGCAGCGAATCTTTTGACTGTGGTTCAAATTTAATAATAACAATAATTCATATCAACGATTTAAACTTTATGCTGTTTTTTCTGTGAAATTATTGAACATCATTCGAAGTTCCGCAAACGTCGTGAAAAATGACGCAACTCCAAGTGATTTCGTCATTGGTCAAATGCCAAACGTCAATTTCCTCAGAAATTGTGAACAAAATTTAGGTCCACGCAATAAAAAACGCGAAATATCACGAAAATCTTGAAAAAGAAGGACATCGGACAAAAAAGAAGGACGGAAGGACAACCATCGAAAAAGAAGGACATGCCCTTCCGAAGAAGGACGTCTGGTCACCCTAACCCAATGTTATGCGGACACAAGTCGGCCATCTTGAAGATGTAACTTACAGGAGTTTTCTACGTTTTCCTACTGTTTTCGACGTATATTACGTCAAAAACGTATTATACGTAGAAAATACTCGAGTTACGCGTAACTGACCAACCCTGGCTCGACGTCAAAATCAATTTTACCCAAATCGAGCGTCTCTTTTCAACCCGGAAGAATGAAGGTAGGTTGGATGGGGCCAGCACCCCTCTATCCTACCTTCTTTCTCCCGGGTTGAAAAGAGACGCACGATTTCTGGATCCGCCACTAATCTTTTTGCTGGTCATCAGTCAGCCAACATATCGAAATATCCATTCACACCTCCGAAAAATTCAGGGAAATAAGTAATATTTTAGTTATCTTCCAGTGAGTTTCAAGGTGCAGTCCCATATTGGCAGAAAACGTCGGCGTAAAGCAGAAACTTGTAAGAGTGAAAGAGACGGACAGATCTATTTGTCTCTTTTACTCTCATGAGTTTCTGCTTTACGCCGACGTTCTCTGCCCGGATGGGATTGCACCTTCAGAAGATAACTAAAATATTACTATATTTTACTGCGGGCCCTTTCACACGATTGCAGATCCGAATGGCGGTAATTTGAATGCTCGATTTTTTTTTAAAGAAAATTTAATGTTCTTCAACTCATAGGCAAGTGCAGTGGGCTAAAAATAATTATAGAGGAATAATGGCGATGAATTAAAAATGTTTTTCAATGTTTTGATGGAAAGAAGCCATGCCAAATCATATGATTTCTGCAAGTTCTGTGTACATACGTTTCGGATGTTCCCTGACTTGTATCGCTCTTTCAACAAATTAATATTTTTTGTTGCAAAGGATGTAAGTGTTTTTAATATCTTTTAACATAAAAATATTATGCTTTTGCAAACAACAGCCTATATAAGTCTTACGGCACGTCTTTACATAAGCGTAGCCTGCAGGGGGGTGCTTCCACTGTACTGTCCAGAGTAAAAAATGTGTCATGAGAGTTGAAAACGGCCGTGCCGCGGCGCTAGTAGTAACTTTGTTCTACAAAACCAAGCAATACCATAGGAAAAAAGTACAAAAGTTACAAAATAAATATGAAAAACAATTTTAAATAATTTTTCCTTCACAGTGTAGAGTCAGGTAATAAATGAGACTTATGTACTCATTTATTATTTTGTTGAATGTAGGAAAAAGCGGCACAATTGACATAATTCAAACCAAAAAAATGGCGTGGATATTCGGGACTTATAAAAAATAACTGAAAAATGAATAAAGAATACACAAATTAATGGAAAAAATGGTCGAAAATATAAATGGTCGAATTATAAAATTTCCAAAATTTCAAATAACGACAAGATTCTTGATTAACAAAAAATAAAATCCCGAATTTAAAAATATCCGAAACTAAAATTGACCGACATCGAGACCGAATTATAAGAATGCCGGATTATACAATTAACGAATTATACACATTAAATTAATAAGTTATGAAATTATAAATAGAACAAACAATTTAATTAAACATTAATTAATCAATTATTAATTATGTTCGCCAAATTTAAATTTCAGGAATTGAAATATTTATGGAAATTTATTCATTCATTTAATTTATAATTCGGTCAATTTTATAATTCGCTAGTTATATTTTCGGCATTTTTTTCGTTAATTTGTGGTTTTGTTATTTATTTTTTCATTATTTTGTATTAGTCCCGGATATTCAAACACTTTTAAATATAGTGACGAAGATTTAATTTTTTTATATTGCTGTTTTACAATATAATGCGACTATACAGTAAATATAATTATAATATCTATATATTACAAGACTTCCGTTTCCCGCGTGAGAGTGTGTGGCAGCGGTGAAATTTGGTGCTGAGTTTTTCTGATAATTGTGGTGAAATTTGAGGTGAGTGGATTGTAGATGTGTGTAGAAGGATTCATTTGTGAGGGATTGATTGCGAGATTGAGAGATTGAAAAGGGGGTTAGGGTATTTTTGGGAATCAAGACCATCAAGACAGATTTGTGTGGAAGTTGAGATTAGTGGGTTTGAGGTTTGTGGCAGGGTGGGAGGACCAGGTTGGTAATTTACTTGGTTTTCTACGGTAATTTACTTTGTATTTTACGTCATCAGTTTCCTGTATTATGCAAATTACATCTTGTTCTCTACAGGGTGTCCCAGACTCAAGTGCCCGGACTTATATAGCCGTATAAAAATGAAAAAAATAAATAGAAAATTCCTTTTCCAAAAATTAGTTGAAGTTTTAGTTTTTTATTTGTCTGGAATATCAACATTACTAAAATTTATTATCCAAGGATCTTTAGTATCACAGTTATTTGTATCTTTATGCATAATTCTCCTTGCAAAAATGGAGCAAAAAATTTGGGGAGTCTTTGACTCTTCAACTAAGTCAATTACATTATTAAAATGTGTTTTTAATCGTATAAATTCAGTATTTATTTGAACAAACTTAAAATTTTTTAAAATTTAAACAAAATTTCCTACAAAAAATGAAGCTCCAAAAGAGATGTGAGGAGGAAGAGGATTTTATAATAATTGACAAAAAAAATTTGACGAACTCCGAAATTTAATTCTAAGTCCTGAAGAGGAAAACGACAAAGTTTTCGAAACGTTGGCATGTAATAATGGATTTACAACATCAAAAATCTACTTTTGGTCTGAAGTATGTCAGTTCCTTTTACCATCTACATGTATTAGTTTTTTAGTTATGAAACATTTAAGCTGGACCAATCAGGAGCGCCGTATAAGCAGCCGTGTGTACATGAACGAGATTTCAATGCAGTGTTATCGAAGTGAGCGCAAAGGTGGGGTTAGCGACGGGAATCCCGTTGGAATCCCGTTCACGCACACACGGCTGTTTATACAGTGCTCCTGATTGATCCAGCTTAAATGTTTTATTACTAAAAAAGTAAAACTTCAACTGATTTTTGGAAAAATAATTTTCTATTTATTTTTTTAATTTTTATATGGCTATATAAGTCCGGACACTTGAGTCTGGGACACCCTGTATATGAGAGCGCCACCTCTGTGGCGGGAAATTGAAAATTTGAATTAGATGGCCAATCAGAGGTTTTCTACACGTATTTTACATACTCGAGGTATTTTACGTAAAATACCTCCTTTAGGTAATATACGTAATAAACTTCCAGTTACGCGTAACTGCACATCCCTGGGTTGGTCGTAGCCACGGAGTAATAATAAGGAGACCGATCATGCTGTAGACAGCGCCACGAGTTTTGACTGCGGTAACTGCACGAAGGAATAATAAGGAGACCGATCTCCGTACACGCGATTTGTTAGGAGCAACGGCACCGTAAGTGCCAGGCCGGTAAGTAGTGATCACCCTTCAAGTAGTGCGCAAGCGCATGGTGTCCTTGCTTGTCCTCTTCACACGTACGTGAAAGTGCGAATGAGAGAGCTTCTGAAAATGGAGTATGTTAGAGAGGTTAAGCTCGTTTGTTGATCATCATACGAATTATACGAAATAAATGCAGAAATAATATTTTTAATATTTGTGAAAGAAGAGTGAACCATTTTTGGAAAGAAAAAACATAAGTAAGTACCTTTTGAAACTAAAACGCGACAAAGAAATTATGGAATTAACGTAAAGTTTATATGTTTTTCGGAGGTTACTCTCTTTAGGTTACTCTTTCTTATTTTAGCGATCAAAATACCAACTTCGTAATCTAATTATATACTTACCACTTTTATGACGAACTCCTTTTGTAAGCTTAAAAAACTCTTTTTATAAACGTATATAAGTAACTTTTACATGCACATAATTCTTTTCACAGCACGAAAAAAATTGCCGGTTGCAAAAAGAAAACAAACTCTCCTAACCTTCTAAACATACTTTATTCTGTTCAGTTTAAAAAGTTGTCTCACCTGCTTTTTTCCTGTGCGTGAGAAGAGGACACGGTGCGCTTGCGCACTCACAAGTTCGGTCTCCTTATTATCCCTTCGTGGGTAACTGTACATTTATTTTCGAGCTCAGACGTTTCTAATCAGCACATCATGGCCATTCGGTCCTGCGCACTGTGATCTGCTATCTCCTTTTCTCCCGCGAGAAGTGTGCGACTGAGCGCCGTGTTTAATGACAACTGAAAACTGAGGTTACATTCCCGTAAATATTATTAATATTTATGTGAACACTTTTAAAATTAAAAGTTAAATTATTTTAATTGTATGTCTTTATAGATTAATAGTTGTTCAATCGTTATTT
>CAKNXH010057899.1:0-62640 GCA_932178445.1 Andricus quercusramuli | reverse complement strand
TTAAAAAAAATTGGAGAAGGAGAATGTGGTTATTTGATACGCTGGTATGGCCGGTATTAGGTTATGGAGCAGATATATGGGGATGGAAAGAAAGGAAAGAGATTGAAAGCTTACAAGAAAGGTATATAAGGTGGACGCTAGGGGTAGACTGGAGGACGCCAGGATATATGGTGAGAGAAGAGGCGCAAAGGGATAAATTAAGTACTAGAGCTGGAAAGAGGGCATGGAATTTTGAGACGAAGCTTAGGGAGGGACAGGGAGGGGAGTTGGTGAGAAAGTGTTTGATGGAGGTAGAAGAAAGGAGAGGGAGGGCGCTTGACTTAACGAGATGAGAGGAAGAAAGGAGGGAGTTCTTTAAGGCTAGAGATATAGAAGACGGGACTGGAGTCAACTATGAAGAAGTGGAAAAAAGGGAGAGAGAAAGACAATTAATAGAAAGATGGGGGATGATTGAGGAATCAACATATAATATATGGTATAAGATGATAAAAAAAGAAGGAGTACCAAAGTATTCAGAAAAGGGATGGGGAGAGGAAAGATGGACAAGAATAGCAAGATTTAGATTGGGAAACGAGGTAAGGGCAAGTATGCATTGGGAAAATAAAGATAATAGGAAGTGCAGAATATGTGAATGGGGAGAGGAAACATGGGAGCATGTATGGGAAGGATGTAGAAGAGGAATGGAAGATAAAGGAACCTGGCAAGAGAATGTGGTAAGGATTCTAGGGGAGGATGGTTTGAGGGAAGAGTGGATGAAGTAGTTAGAGAATGCTAGGGGAACAATTGAAAAATAATGAAAGAATGGATGCAAAAAATGGCAAAATGGAGGTACAAGAGAAGTGAAAGAAAAAGGAAACGGAAGTCGCTTAAATTAGAAGCGTAAAGAATTGTAAGTAATGATTATGTAATAGCATAAGTAAATTAAGAAGCGTTTGCTTTACCGCTCTCTCTCTCTCTCTCTCTCTCTCTCTCGCTTGCACTCTCGCTTTCGATCACTCGCTCACTCGTTCGCTAACACGTCCCAAATTGCGCTATTGTCAAAAATAGATTTAAGGCGTTAGATATAAGATTTTATGTAAATAGGTGTAAATAATTGTAAATAGTAAGGATAAGTTTTTATAAAACATGTATAAGGAAGTGTTGTAAGAAATGGAAGTGATGTAAACCCTTAGGGGATACATTATGAATGAAGACTATATATTACAAACAAGTAATACATTAACAATAATTAACATTAACATTAACATTAACATTAACATTAACATTAATTAATTAATAACATTAACGAATATTTTTATCTTTGGCAACACTCAAATTAATTGAGAATTAAATTCCGAATTCATAATAAATTGCGAATTAGAATTGGGTTTCAGCTAATTTTCCTAATTTCTATTTTTGTAAATTAGCTGTTTTGGAATCAGCTAAAGAAATTTTAGTAAACTGTCGCATTCTATTCTGCAAGTATAAGTGAATAGTGTAGGCCAAAACTTCTTTCCCATGTTCTGCACAAGAAAAGTAAAATGTGGTTTTAGACAACTCATTCAAGACTAAGTCAAAAACATGACTTTGCGTGAAATACAGAAAAAACGAGTTTCTGATTGATTTTATAAAATCAAAGAGTTCAAAATTCGGGTGCCGAAGATTGTGATTTTGATCGAATGTGATTAATTTTGCAACTGGATGATTAGTTTGGGTTTGATCCACACTTTCGTCACTTGCAGAAAAAATATGCGGATTTGCAATCAACACAGATTCTCTTTTTTAATTTTTTATAGATTTGACCTGTAATGTAATACATTAAACAATGATTGTGGAAATGGCCTGGTGGAGTTTTTTACTAGTGCTTTTATCTATGTTTATCGCATTAATTATGCCGATGTGTATCGCTCCGGGGTGCAAATCAGTTTACGAAAGTGATCTCAGAGAACCCGAATATCCCGAATACGAACAAATTAGTTTTTTCGTCGTTCCGAAAGACCCAGCTATTAAAGCTTTATGGCAAAAAGCTGTAATTCAGAAAAATTTTACCGTGAAATGATGCCAGTTCGTTTGCTGTAAACATTTTTTAAAGGAAGACATTCTCTACGAGAAAATCCTAAAAGGATCCCAGATAACAATTGTGCGTCGCACTTTGCTTGCACGCGGTGAGTCTCACGTCGTGCGTGCACAAATACTGCGTTCTCAACACACTGTGCGTGATGGGAACTTAAGTGCGAATGCAAGGAGTCGCAGAGTGCTCGCACACGTGCGAGCACAATGAGAGCGCAATGCATGTATGAATCGCCACAATTTTTAATAATAAATTAACAGTATAAATAAACAAATGAAACATATTCCTATTAGGTAAAGTTGTTAATATTAATAGTGTATAGGGTAGAACTTTATTACATTCTCATTTTTTTAGTATCTTACTGAAAAATAATTTTCCATTAGCTTATTATATAGTGTGAAAAACTATTTTGGAAATAAGTTCTTGTTTTTCAATGTCTAATTAATAAAATATTAAAATAAACATGAAAAAAATATCAATTTTATTATTTCATTAAATTTTTTTTTTAATTTCCCCTCCAGTCACCATGAAGCACAAAGTAGTTGAAAAATAATTTTCTTGTTGATAGAAAATTCATCCTTTGGATAGAAAAATGCACTATTTGGTAAAAAATTTCATATTTTTTATAGAAATTTCATCATTGTAATTCAAATAAATTTCTTTGGTTCGAAATTCGTTTATTTTTACTTGAACATTATTTTTTTAACTGAAGATATATCCATTCCATTGTACCTTCAAAATTTATATTTTTAGTTGAAAATTAATTAATTTGGATGAAAACTCGTTTTTTTACTTCACTTTTCCGACTGCAAATTGAAATATTATATTTTTCGTTTGTAAACGTATCTCTTTTAGTTTAAGCTTGAATCATTTTGTTGAGAATTCTTTTTTTGTATTGCAAATTGATTTTTTTGTAAATGAAAATTCATGTTCTTGTCTCCAAAACCTCTATGACAATTCAACTATCCGATGAAAATACTTGAAAAAGAAAGGAGACAATCTGAAAAAAATCTGAAAGTCCATGGTTTCTCAGTGATCCCAAGTGTCCTTTTAGGGATAAATAGTTTCAAATTTACAATTTCTATTACATGTAAAACTATGTATCTTCAAGAATTAAAACAGCTATTAACTACATTCTTATTATCTACATTTAAGTATCTAAGTTTGAGAAAACGCTGTGCTACATCATGCGCGAAAAGATTTCAATCGTAGTTAGGAAAGCGTCTCTGTGTTGTCATGGTAACCAAGATGTCTTCCGCTGTACGAGTCGCGGCTTGAACGTATTTCGTACCCCCAACTGGCGGGACCATGATCCAATTGGATCATGGGCGGGACCATGCCTCTTGGATCATGTGGTAGAGGTAACGCATAAATCAAAGATGGAAGTTACATGTTTTCTTATAAAAAAAATAGGATAAGGTAATGCATGTTTTGGTACTGTACTTGAATTTGGTCGTGTGAAAAAGTTTGACAAAATTGATATCGACGATGAAGGATTTGGGCAGTGAAGATGGAAGTGATCAGGAAATATCTGAAGGTCATGCAAAACTCATCGAGGCCGTCAGGGAACTTGATAAAGGCCAAAGGTATTGTTTTATTTATAGGTTATGTTAAAACACGTGTATCGTTTTACTGTTTCTGCAATCTAATTTTTAATGTATCTACTGTTCTCACAATTTTAAAAATATTCTTGAACCACATGTAAAGCCCAAAAACTTATTTTCCAACTAAAAAATTGATAATTTGAAGTTTATTTTACCAATAATTCTTCACAAAAGCTTAATTCTGACTTTTGGGAAAAAAATTAATTCAATTTTAATTTTGAAGAAAGATGCCACGGATTTTTCTGAATCTTGTGAACAAAGTATGTATTTAATTTACAGACTTTTTAAAAACGTTATCTGGTTTTTACAATAATGCAACAAAAGTTTAATTTTTTTTAAAATCTTTTATGCCGGTAAATCATATATACATTAAAAAACGCTTTACACAAAAGCTATTAAAATTAGTCAATTTTTCACTCAGATTTGATTAAAAACTGGAAGAGATCTTAATAAAAGGTGCCTAAATTTTCTTCCAGTGTTAAGCCAGGCAACGACGAACCAAAAAAGTCGGATAAAGGAAATAATTAGCAACAAGCTGAAAATGGATCGAAACCCTTCCTGATAGGCTGTTAATGAAACTATTCATTTTAGCGCAATTGAGGTTCTATAGAAAAATGTGCAACATTCTTTTCTCTAGAAAAAATTTCTTCTCTTTTTTACATAAAAACAATAGTTTGCTTAGAAAATAGGAAAAGCTGCTCATTTTTTGTGGACCATTTTTTTCAAGATTTAAAAGTTCCATGTACGGCTATTCATAGTACTCGGAAACTCGAACAATGTATCCTTATGCCTTTTTTGATTAAAAGAAAATTGTCAGAGTAAAAAAGTCGAGAGAAGAAAAACGTTGCCTTTTGAAATCCCTACAAGATTCTCATAATAACTTTTTGAATTTTCTTGAAAAATCGAAAATTTAAATTTTGATAGCACCAAAAATAATGAAAAATAAAAAATTCCATTTTCTGGTCAAACTATGCAAGATACGAAAAAAGATCAGCTGACAAAAATTGTGCTCCCAAAAAAGATTTACAAATTTGTTAATAATCACTTCTTGATAGGATGCATGGTTTCTTTTATTCGTAAAAAACAATAAAATAATTAAATTAAATTTTTGGACAAACGAAACAAGCTGCGAAAAAAATAAATAGACAAAAGTTGTTTAACCAAAAAACAGCTTCAAATTTGTTATTGATCATTTTTAGTAGAATGCGTAGTTTTTGTTTTAATCGTGAAAAATAACATTGAAAATAAAAACGCAATTACATTTTTGAAAAAATTACACAAGCTACGAAAAAAATCTAGTTAACAAAAATTGTGCACCTAAAACACATCTATAAATTTTTTTATAAATCACTTTTTGATAGGACGCATAGTTTTGGTTCTAATCATAACAAATAACATTAAAAATAAAAATGAAAAATTTGTGGAAAAATAACAAAAATTGGTAGACAAAAGTTTTTCACCCGAAAAAGAGATACAAATTTGTTACAATTTATTATATTATCGTCAGAAATCAGAAATGATATTCAAAAGTCGAATGTTCCATTTTTACGGCAAACGATGACAGATACAGAATAAGTAGAAAATTCTAATTTTAAGCCAAACTACGACAGATAAGTAAACAGTTGAAGAAAAGCATTTCAGCTTTTAAAAATACCTATAATTTTTCCCTGAATCATTTTTTGATAGGACTTGTCATTTTGATTTTATTTATCGGCAGTACTATGCAGAACGTCGAAAATTCAAAAAGGAATCGCAGCTTTTAAAAATGCCTAAAAAATTTATTTGAGCTTTTTTTTTGCAGAACTCCTCGTTTTACATCTATCATTTCAAATTGATATGCAAAAATCGAAAATTTCCATATTAGGCCAAAAGACGCGAGATACCTAAAAAGTCTTAGAGAAGACTTGTAGGGTTTTTTGTTTTATCCATCAAAAATAATATGAAAACAGCGAGATGGAGAAGAATGGCTGAAGAAAGGATTGTAGCGTTTGAATATGAAGATGCGTACAAATAGTGGGATCTAAAAGAGATGTTTTTGATAAAGTTTCATTTAAGCATTCCAAGTGTGAAGAATAAGTAATCGAGCGCGAAGTGCAAGATCCGACAGGCGCGCTCAAACTTGTGAGCAAAGTGAGCCTTGCGCGCAGCGCGCGATGAGAATATGCCCGCGCGGCGGTCAGATTTTTTAATATAAAATGTTTAGCGATTGTTTATTCGATTTAGATTTTTTTATATAATTAATTATTAACAGTCTATGGAGAAGGGGTTTCGCTAATATTCTGCCTGTTACAATTTTTATCCTTTATAAAACCTTTCAATTCCTCGCCTATATATCTATGATCAGTGTTTTTTTAAATAATGTTTAAGGAGATACTGCAAAAAGTCAAATTTTCAATCTTAAATGATTAAAAACTTGCCGAATAATGGAGATAATAAATTGTTCTTACGCACACTTTAGACGCAAATTTCCATAGAATATCAGCAGAGATATCAATTTTTTATTAAGAAAATTATAATAGCTCAGGCACATAAATGAGAAAGAATTGCATATACACTAGGGTGTCCAAAGAATGTCAAGCTTCGAATTTTCAAAATCTTTATCCATCAATGCGTTCCCATGGCTAAAATAATATAGCATCGTTTTTTAAAGAATTTTTAATTAATATTTACAGGTTGCGTCGAGCTTTTTCAGTTCTTATGGGTTTATCACAAATGCAGCGTAGGATACTCCTTTTTTAAATTTTATTTCTCTTTTAAACCATTAGGCGGCTAATTATTAAGCGGCTTTTCAGTAGAAAATGGTATATTTTATGTAAATCAAGTTCAGCAAGTATTCTTTGTCCGCATACCGTGATATTGTATTAATTACTGACAATTGTTTTCAAGTTTATTTATGATCTATGTTTCAAATGTATGCCAGGAAGTACGCTTCAGAGTATTATAGATTATGCAATTTTGCACGCAGACACATCCCACTCCATCTGTCATCTGCTCACGCGAGTACATAACTTCTAAAACGCTTGCATGTTTAAATTATTAATATGTTGTCACAATTTCTCTCGTTTGGCCTATTTCTCATAAGCTGATACATATATACAAGTTTAGCATGTATCCCTTGTCTTAAAAATTGGGCGTACATTTGATTTTGCATGTGCCCCTAATTTTTAATTTACAGGCACGTTTTTCGCGTGGCAGCTGCCACTCCGTTATAATATCGGACCTTGGTTTCCATTGGCAAGCTGTTTTATGACATGTTGTAAATAATTTTCGGGTATTTTCAGACTAAAGTGTTTTTCATAGGAATTGTTTCAAATCGTGAATATAGATTCATTAAAATGCTGTCCAATGGTATGTGCAATTGGAAAAAGGTTGTCTATTCCAAAGTTGAGATAATTGAAATTGAAATTAGCATCTTATACACGTAAGCCCTATTTCAGGTTATCGAAAATGTAACGTAGTTTACCTTAGCTGCTAAACTTTTCTTGCGATTATTTTGAAAGCAGAGAAAACAGAAGGAGACAACACAGATGTTCTGTAAAAATTTCAGAATTTTTTGTCATTACGGTTCTGAAGGAGAGTCACGAAAGTATTAAAGAACAGTGAGGTTCGAAAGGTTAGACACGTGTGTATTAGGGTGGGCCGAATTTTTTTGTTTTGTTTGAAAGGCCTCAGTTCCAAAAAGTTTCTACTGGATCCCAGTAACTCACAGGCCAAATTACAGATTTAAAAACAAAAATTTAACGGGAGCGCATCGACGATAATGCCTAAAATGTGAAAAAATGTTAATTTTCACTTCTATTAAAATCTTTTTTATATTTGACAGGTCTAATAATTAAGATTAGTAAAATATTTTCTACTAAAGTCATTTTTTACACATACAGTACAGCATTAACAAGAGAAGGGCGATGTTTATCCCGAAAATGAGAGCGGGAGATGGTGCAAAGTGCATTTGCACTGCATTTTGTCACTTTAAGTTAATGTTTTTCTTGAAAAATCTTAATAGCTTTTTTCACATATTCCTAGATTAAAATATTATTTTCGACCTATATAATCCTGTATCAAAGTCGTAACTTGTCTGATGATCGGATGCGTAACGAATTTCCTGAAGCTAAGCTCGGTATTGTGCTTTGTTCTCAAACTTCGGCATCGTTTTTCGAGCCAATATCCGAGTTCTTATGAATCCATCCCTACTCTTAGGATCGCACACATGTGAAGATGCAGCTGTAACATCTTTGACACACCTTTCAAAAGCTTGAGTGTGACATGGAAGGTGGAATATATCATCCTTCAACATTTGCGATACATCATCCAGAAGAAATTGATTCAGCTCATTTTCACTGAAGTGCATTGTCATTGGAGGTTCGGTCTCTTTACACTTCTGCCAGTTGATGACGTAAACATAATCTTTAGCTTTAAAATTAATAATATAGGTATATAGGTGTTAAGTATAGATGTTTTAGATTGATCTGGAATTCTCGTGTTATTTATTTAAATGACACGTTCATTCCGCAACACTGCTCCGACCCAGGTTGCTGATCAATCTCTCTAGCGATCTTCCCAAGTGAGGAGCCTCACAAGGTTCTTATGCATGGTTCCCCACTTGGGCCCATTAGAATCCAAGGTCTTTGTTTCAGGCATCATTCACTCCACTCACATTCTTTTTATAAACTATTTGTCGCCACACTTTTCTGTCCTGGCATACTTCTCTACCTTCCTTCACGTCCATGCATTTTTTCATGCAAGCTCTTGTGTTTCTATGGCTTCTTATGTCTCTTCGGATTAGTGTCTCATTCACAGATTCTAACCATTCTTTCGGCGGTCTACCTCTGGGCATTCTGCCATTTACTTTACCTTTATACACTTGCTTGCTCAGTCGTTCATCTTTCATTCTTTCAAGATGTCCGAACCACCTTAGCTGATTTCTTTCCCATATGTCAACTAGTGTGTCTCCTGTACCACATTCTTTGAGGATTGTCTCGTTTCGGACTTTGTCCATCAGTGTTTTCCCGCATATTATGCGCAGTGGTTTCATGCCGATCGCGTTGATTTTACCCCTGTCCTTTTCTTGACAGGTCCATGTCTCGCTACCGTATAGTACAGTCGGTACAAATATAGAATTATGTATGGCCATTTTAGCTTTTTTTGATATGTTTTTATTTGTGAGGATGGACCCTGCTCTACCGATAACCTGCTTACCCTTATTTGTGCGCCTATCTAACTCCCCATCTATTATTCCGTCGTTAGTGAATAGACTACCTAGATATACGTACTTGTCAACTTGTTCTAATCTCTCATCATTTAGGACAATGTTGCATATTGTTTTCTCACTTTTACCCTCAAACACCATGATTTTCGTTTTATTCACGTTAATTTTGAGGCCCATGTTCTTCATGCTTGTATTAAGTTTATTCAACATTCTTTGCAAGTCCTCGACTGATTCTGCTATAACAATTTTGTCATCTGCGAAAGCTAATCCACGTACCTTGACGGTTTCGAGATCTACACCTTCTTCGTCGAAGAGGGCAGTTCTTAGACACTTATGCATGAATATGATAAATAGCCACGAGGACATAACGCATCCTTGCTTCACGCCTTGCATAATATCGAACCAGTCACTCAGTTTCCCATTTACCTTACACTCGCTTTACTACCTGTATATATTGTTTTTATTGCTTGTAGAAGCCCTCAATTTACTCGATACTCTTTAAGGACTTCCCAAAGTTTACTTCTATTTACCGTGTCGAATGCTTTTTCTAGGTCAATAAATGCACAGAAAACTTTCTTTCCTACTCTCAAGCTTTTTTCTGTGATCTGCCTTAGGCTAAATGTCTGATCTGTACATGACCTACCTGGCATAAATCCACTTTGGACTTCCCATATCTTCTCTTCTGTAATTTCCATTTCCCTACGGATAAGTATTTTTGAGTATATTTTACTTACGGTACTTAGTAGACTGATACCTCTGTAATTACTGCAGTTGCTTTTATCTCCCTTTCTTTTATATATTGGTACAATAATCGCCTTTCTCCAATTGTCTGGGACTTCTCCTATCTCGAAACATAAATTTATCAATTCGCACAACCTGTGAGGTATGTACTCGCCACCGTATTTAAGCATTTCAGCGCTAATACTGTCTATACCAGCAGCCTTACCGTTTTTCAAGTTCTTGATTATATCTCTGACCTCATTGACACAGACTTTTTCAATTGGGTTTTCTAATGCATTATGTTCTATTTCGTAGTTTTGTTGCCCTATATCTTCACCTCCTAATAGTTCTTTAAAAGAGTCTTTTAAAGCGTCTACTATCCCGTCTATATCATATACCATTTCACCTTTGCTGTTTCTCATGCTAACAAACTCTGTACTTTTACTTCCCTTCATCTCTTTAAATAATAGTTTCATAATTCCTTCAAAGCAGTTATTTATTTTGTTCTCTTCTTCTGTTTTGGTTTTCTCTTTACTCTCTTTGACTAGTCGTTTAATTTTCCTCTTTTTGTGTCTGTAATCATTTTTGAGTATATTTCTCTCCTCATCGCTAAGACCTGTTATGTTCAGCGTTTTATTGTGCGCTTCTTAGGGATGGGCGATACCGTTGAGATACTTTCAGTATCGAGTACAAAGTACTCGATACTTCGATTCTCGATACCGATCCTTAGAAGGTCGATGTATCGAGTAATCGATACGTTTTACATTGGTATCGACCACTTCGATTCTTTTATTTCTGCTGCTTGCTGGTTACTGCCAGCTTCGTTCTTTCTTCATCCAATAGAAACTGTCATTGGGGGAAGTCGTGCGTTGATAGGTTGATCGAGTTTGACTTTCCATTATGTAGTAAATAGCGAATCAAATAATAATTTACGCATATATTATTTACGTTACGTTTACGGAACTAACTATATTGTGTTGATATACTGTCATAACTGATGCAATATAGCTTAAATAATGTAAAATTCGCAGTAACAAGATAACTAAAGAACTACGTAGAGGAACAAAACCAAAGATGCGCGTGTTTTAAGAATACTATACATTATTGTGTATAGAATTAACTATATTGTTTACTAACATCGTTTCCAATAGCTAGTTTATATTAATTTAAATAAAAAGTGGGATTATACTTTTACATGAATCAGCCTTTTTTCTGTTTATATATATCACATCCTAACTGCTGTGTTTAGAAGAAAACCCTTAACTGTGAAATTATTGTCGAGACAATTATCGAAAACATTTATACCGAAAAAAGTCGATATTCTGATACCGTTTCTTTGGTATCGATAATTTTGTATTCAGATCGGTACTCGGATCGAGATCGAACTTTTCAAAGTATCGATACTTCGGAATCGATACTTTTTCTCAGTATCGCCCATCCCTAGCGCTTCTTTCTTTTCTTTTTGGGCTGCCGCAATTTCATCGTTCCACCACGCATCGCCAGACTTTCTTCCTACCCTCGCCATAGCACACACTTCAATCGTAGTTTTAACAATGGTATCCCGCAATAAAGCCCACGCGCCCTCTATATCTTTATTCCTTTCAAGCGGCTCCCAAATTGCCTTATCTATGCGTTCGTTTATTTTATTCTGAAAATCTATTTGCACTTCCGGTTTCTGTAAATTTTCGACCTTGATTCGCATTTGTTTCGTTTTTTTGGTTCTCTTTCTTCTCCATCCCCGCCCTAAGTTCATCTTGGAGACTAAAAGGTAATGATCACTATTGCATTCGGCCCCCCTCATGACTCTTGTGTGTGTAACTAGTTCTCTTAGCCTTTCATCTGCAATAACGAAGTCAATTATACTGCGGTTATTTTCTTTACACCAGGTGTAAGTATGGATCATTTTATGTCGAAACCAGGTATTTGTAATGAATAGGTCCTTCTCTAAGCATAAGCTAACTAATTTTTCCCCGTTATCATTTTTTCTTGTTGGATCCCCAAAATTACCTAGCACCCCTCTTGTATCTGTATCCTGACGTTGGACGCCGACCCATCCGTTCATATCTCCTAACAAAATTATTTTTTCACCTTGGTCGCAAGTACTTATTGTATCATTTAAAGTGTCCCAGAAGGCGTCCTTAACTTCCCTCGAATCGCTATCAACTGGTGCGTAGCACGCTATGATAAATAATCTTCTGATTCCTACCTTCATTCTAGCCCATAGCAATCTGGGTGATACAAAATTATGATCTATGAGATGTTGTCTTGCTTTTTCATTCATAATTAAACCTACCCCTTGACTACGATGTGATTCGCTATCTACTCCTGACCATATTTCACAACCGCCTTCCAACACCCTATTTTCTATGTTTATAAATTCGCGACCCTCTTTCTTCGTCTTAGGTACACAAAGAATGTTTAGTTTCCTTACGTGCATAGTTTCTCGTAGTTCTCTTATCTTAAGATCACTCACTCCTCTAGCATTCCAAACACCCAGTCTCCAATCATCGCCCGAAACTCGACCTTTACGTTTACCGTGTGCATGCTTTCCGTCAATCCAAGTTTCAGTCCATTCCGAGGCTACTTTATTGTTTGTATTATTCATGTTTATATTGTACTCCCAACTATCACCTGTATGCGCGAGATTTGTTTTGCGAGTCCAAATCATGTCCGAATTAGGCAGTGATTTGTCATATGGTGGAGTCAAGCTGTAACGTCAGTCCCACCAAAACTTCTGTTACTGGGGTTGGAGGGGGGGGGGGGGGGGCAGAAAGGACATGAGAAAGGAAACCGAGAGTCTCGATAGGTTGGTGATTTATGCTGAGAAGGTCACCAGCCTTCAGCAGCGATGTATTAGATAGGAGTTCATATGTTCCCATTTGCCGATTGCCCGCCTACCTCCAAAACAAGCGCCAATAAGATTTTTTTTTTAAATTATACGCGGTTAAAAATTTTTATATGAAATATTCACAAAAATCCTTTGTAATCACTTCAAATTATTGAAATCTATTAAAAATTTTGCTTCAGTAGATTTAGTATAATTTGGTATAAAATAAAAGAAAAACTTGTCGTTTGAGTAGATTCCAGTGCGGCCACGGGGTATAATTGAATTGAAAGACAATTTATACACAATTTAAAGGAAAAATTATCAAACTTTAGAATAATTTAATATTTGTAATTTTTTCTTGGTAGTTTTTAGAGACACGTCTTCTTCGTTCAAAAAGAGGTTCGAAACTAATTCTGTTTTCTTTAAAAGGACAATGGCCGAGACACATGTTGAGATTTGGTCGCATTTTAACCGTTGGAAAAACATCGAGTTCATGGAAGTTCTCAAAACAGGGCTTTAAAGAATCTTTAATATATACTCCCCCCGAAAGGAATATTGCCGGAGACGCAGGCGGGATTTAGGGCGGGTAGGAGTACTATTGACAATATCTACGTGATGCAGCACGTGGTGGATAGAGAATTAGCGAAGAAGGGGACGAGAGTGTACGCGTTTTTTGTGGATCTCAAAGCCGCGTTTCCATCGGTGGATAGGGGGAGGTTGTGGGAGGCAATGGAGGATAGGGGAGTAGAGAGGGGCCTAATTGAAAGGGTAAGGGAGATATATGAAGAGACCAAAGACAAGGTAAGAGGAGGGGAGAGGATTTCCGAGGGATTCTGGATGGATAGGGGTCTAAGGCAAGGGTGTCCACTTAGCCCAACGCTTTTTGCGATTTTAATTGCGGATGTGGAAAGTAAGCTGGAGGCCGGGGTGGTAGGAGGAGTAAGGATAGGAGGGGTTAGAATTTGGTCACTAGCGTATGCAGATGACATAGTGTTGCTGGCAACCAGCGAGGAGGCCTTAAAGGAGATGATGAAGAGGTTGAGAAGATACCTGGATGAAAAGGGGTTAGAGCTGAATGCGGAAAAGTCCAAGGTTATGGTGTTCAGAAAAGGAGGGGGAAGGGATAAGGGAAGGGAGTGGGAAGTGGAAGGGAAAGGAGGTACAGGAGGTGAAAGAGTTTGTGTACCTGGGCTTCGTTTTTCGAAGGAATGGGGGAGTGGATGGTCACATAAAAAAGAGAGTGAGGAGGGCAAATGTGGTGATGAGGCAGGTGTGGGGGTTGGGAATGAAGTTATTCGCAGATGACTTTGGAAGGAGAATGAAATTGTTTGATTCACTAGTGATGAGTGTGCTATTGTATGGGGTAGAGGTGTGGGGGTGGAAGGAAAGTGAAGAGGTAAATAGAACGCAGGAGAGGTATGTAAAGTGGACCCTGGGGTTGGCAAGGAACACGCCTAATTATATTGTCAGGAGGGAGACGGGGAGAACGAGTGTAGGAATTCTACCAGGGAGCCGGGCGTGTAAATATGAGGAGAAATTTTTGGAAGAGGGGGGAAGTAGGCTGGTTCGGGAGTGTTGGTGGGAGAAGGAGAACAGGGGAGGGGGTGGGAAGATGGAGGCGGAGAGGGAACGGTATTTTAGAATGAATGGATTGCAGATGGATGAAGTGAGAAGGATGCACGAGGAAGGAAGGAAGGTTTATGAATTGGTTAAGCAAAACAGCATGGAGAGAGAGAAGACAGAAGGGGAAGAGAGAATAAGAGAGTCAAGATTTAACGGGAACTATGTGTGGATTATGCCAAGGGCAAGAGCGCAATATTTGTGTGTGAAAGGAGAGAAAGGAAGTCAGGAACTTATAGCGAGGATGAGGTGTGGTTGTATGGAGGGTTTCAATAGGTTTTGGCTCTCTCGAGAGAAGAGGATGTGTGAACTGTGCGGAAAGGGGGATGCAAGAGTGGAACACTGGCTGGAGGAGTGCGGGAAGGTGGAAAGAAGTGAGATAAGCATGGAGGCATTGTTGCATGAAAAGGGGGAAAAAAGGGCAGTAGCATGGGTGAAGGGAGTGGTGGGTAAGATGGAGATGAAGAGAAGGAAGGAGGAAGAGGAGTGGAGAAGGAAAGATTGTAAATAGGAGAGAAAGTAGATATAAGTAAGATGTAAATATTGTAAATAGTAGATAAGTAATAGGTATTAGCTGCGAAAACAGAGGTTGGCAAGCGAGGCAATGCGAAAAAGTAGGGACATGCGAGCGAGGCGAAGCGAGGAAGGCAAGGCGATACGAGCGTGCGGCTTAGAGATAAGGAATGGATGGATGTTAGTTCTTAAGGGTTAGTTTTAAGGAAATTCCGTAAAAAATGGATGTGTAAGCAAGTCAATTTTTTAAGGCCAGCAGGCTGAAAAATAAACTTTTATCTATCTATATACTCCCCCCCCACTCAATCATTAATCCTTTGGAATCACTTATGGAATCGAATATATTTTTAAAAAACTCCCAGATATTTAAAATCTTTTGAAATCCCTGGAAATTTGATGAATCTCTTAAATAATCCTTGAGATTTTTCGAAAATACCCTAAAATTTTCAAAATCCTTTTAGAAACACTTAAAATTATTGGAATTTATTTAAAATACCTAGAAATATTCCAAACCCTTAAAAATCTCTAAATTCCTTGTCGATCCCTTTGGACCGACTTCAAATTATTGAAATCTATTAAAAATGCCCTAAGATGTTTCGAAATCTTGAGACCTTTTCAAATCTCTTGAATTTCTTTTTTTTTATAATCTTTTCATAATCTCCTCATCGATCTTTGAAATTTTTCACAATACCCTAAACGTACAAAAATCCGTTGTAATCACTTCAAATTATTGAAATCTATTAAAAATTTTGCTTCAGTAGATTTAGTATAATTTGGTATAAAATAAAAGAAAAACTTATTGTTTGGGTAGATTCCAGTGCGGCCACGGAGTATAATTGAATTAAAAGACAATTTATACACAATTTAAAGGAAAAATGATCAAACTTTAGAATCCGAATAACACTTTTGGCCGACTTTGAATATCTACCGTGTTATGCGTCTTGACTTAAAGCTACAACTATAACTGGGCACAAAGTATTTCAAATACACTCGATAAATTACATGTATTTCACTCCAATGTAAATAAATATATTTAAGGGAGATTACGTTTGTTCCAGTTTAACTGAATTAAATTACAAATTATTTGTATGCAATCTGTATCTTCTGCCAAATACACAAGGTCCAATTACTAATTTATTTCATTTACAAAGTCAGTGTAATGCCAATTACTTAAGAATTAGTTTGAGCATTAATTTATGAAATGTGCTTTACAGGATTGGAGAGGGCTGTGCAGTCGTGTTCTTCTATACATATGGCTGCGCAGTGCACTTCTGTGGTTCTTGATTCTGCGCAATATACTCATATGATATTGAAGACTGTGAACTACAGTTCTGCAGTAGTTCTATGGCACATACGGATGCGCACTGCAGTTCGGTGTTTCTTAAACTAATTTTTCTATGTCCCATAACTAATGCATAACTTGAATTTAATGCACGTAGATGTGTTGAAGATAGAAAATTTGAGAAAGTTTACTTGTGAAATTATTTGTTAGTAACAACTTGTATTGAAAATTGTTGATCCCATATTATTTTGTAATTTTATAAACCAATGCAGAGTCTTGGCATTTTTAAGGAGAAGGATGTTTTTTCTTTATTCTTCACACATATTGTTGCCAGTGATGTTTAGTAATAAAAATTTGTCATCGGATGGAGCGGCTGTACACTAAGATTTCATGCGACTGTGAGACGACGCAATCTCTGCTACATTCTCTTCGAATCTGTCGCCGTCTTTCGCATAGATCCTGGCAATATCTGGTCGTCGCACTCTACATCTCTTGCCTCCTTTATTGTTTCGGACGCAAATTCGCTTTCGCGCATGTGCACAATGCAAGGAATGAACAACAGATACGCAATTATACCGGCTATCACTCGGATCGCTGCAAACGTCAGTTGCAAAGTTACATCGATTTATTGTTTTTAAGATCAAAAAATACTTTTTTATTAATGTCAAAAATCGTTTTATGGAAAACCCCATGCAATTTTGCACGTAATGGCTTGAAACAAGGACCCAACTTGAAAATTGAATTGCCTCATTTTACTCCATAAACACTAGAATTACATCTCTTTTAGATAATTAGGGCCTATTACTGTTTTGAATGAAATCTGTATTCGAAGTGATAAATTGGGTAATTTCATTAGTTTTTGTGTTAAACTGCATTTTTTATGTATAATTAGTTCATAATATTGAAAGAAAATGACGAATAACAAATTTTCATTAGTAAGCTTCACTGGCAACATAACCGTGAAAAAACCGGGAAAACCCCGGGAATTTTGCTTATGACCGGGAATTTTTTGTATTTGATCGAAAAATCGACTTTTTTCTACTTTATTTTCTTTTTATTCCATTTCCACTTTATCTACAGTCGCAAGGTTCCTTCTTATGCTTATCCTAAGTACATATTTATGTAATTTTTGACATGCTCATCCTAATGAGAAGGTAAAATTGGTCTTAGTCGGGTTTCATCAAATCTCCACGTTTTAAGACCCACTAAGTCAGAAAACAACGATTTTTACGAAGGTAAAATCTGTCTGTAAATCTGTCTGTAGTCTGAAATCTGTCTGTAGTCTCTCTGCAGTCCTTACACACTTTTTTAAGACCTAAAAGAAAAAGACAAGTTTGTGAGTCAGCTATTTTGGATCAAAATTCAAAAAGTTATAGCATTTTCAAACTTTTTGAGACCATTTTTTTAAGAGTTGAAAATTCTATGTACCTACAAGATTATCATAACAACTTTTTGAGTTTCTTCAAAAAATCGAACATTCAAATTGTGTGCTCGAGCAGCGAGCAGATTTTTTCTATGTATATTATGTTGAAATTCCTATTTCTATGTACACATGGACTTCAAAAAATCACAAAAAGACATCTAAAACTTGGTCGGGGAAAAAATATTTGACCGGGAAAAAACCGGGAAAAAACCGGGAATTTCAAATTGCCTGATCACTAGACACCCTGACTTGATCATAAAAAATTTCTCCTGATATTATTTGTTAGTTTTATAAATAAATTCCCAGTGTGGTTGAATGTTGTTACCAGTGAGAGCAGTGACATGCTGTCATGCCTATAAATGTCTACAGTAACCATTTATTTATATAATTTGTTAGTAAATTGATCAAATAGGGTCATCCACTATTTTATTTTTTTATTTTTGCATATTAAAGTATATGCTCTAAAATCACTAATAATACCAGCATAGTGTAAAAAAAAAACGTTTTTTCGCATTTATATTTGATAAAGAAAAAGTTGTACATATTTAAAATTCTTATTTCTGTAGTGCCCATTCCACCATCTTGATGTGACGTAGCTAGCCGCCAAACGCTTGTAAATAAGCCGGGCGATTCATGTTTTTTTTTTCATAAAAATGCAAAAAATCTGCGCTAGCATTGGTGTTTTGTGCCTCAATGCAAGAACACGTCTGTCAAAAATTCATGAAAATTATTTATATCTATACCCAAAGGTGAGTAACGAAAAAATGGTACAAAATTGTTCGGAGTGACAAGTGCCCTACAACATTTTTAACGTCAACAGTATATTGTTGCGAAGATCATTTCAACGTAATTAAATATTTTAATTAAAAATAGAAAACTATAAAATAGGCTTTTTTTATAAATTTAAAAAACCCGTACTTGACTGATATTCAACAGTGTTATATATGTTAGGCTCAAAGACCGAAAACGGCCAAAGACCGAAAAAAACGACCAAAACGCGTTCTGGCCGTCGCAGAAATGCCAGAACGCGTTGTGGCTGTTTTCAAAACGGCCAAAGACCGAAATAAACGACCAAAACTAGTTTTGGTCGTTTTCAGAACGACCAAAACCCGTTGTGATTGGTAGTTTTCAAAAAGACTGGCTTGAAAAAAGGTAAAAGTAATAATTATATTTGTTTTTCCATGAAATATTTGAATGACATTTAGAATTACACTTAACGTAGATGGACCGAAATTTACACTTTTCATCAATACAATAACTCCTACGTTTGCAAGATGTAAAAGAAACGCGTTACTTCCTTTTTCAAACGCCCTACACCCCTTCTGATTGTGAGTTTTCACAAGGGCGGACTCGAAACTGCCCTTTAGAGTTAAATTTTGTTTTGAATCTGAAAAAAGAAAATGCCTAATTTTTGTTTTTACGTTTCTTTTATTTGAACTGCTGCCGGCTTTGACTTGAAGTTTCCCATGTAAAATGCATGGGGAAAAATCACTTCGATTAGTTTTTGAAATAATTTTTCAGGATTTGAAAAAATGTGTAGGGAGAGTAAAGAGACTTGTAGAGAATTACTCAGCGAAAAATGTCATGTATCGGATATATGGGTTTGACACCCCTAAGAGGCCATTCATTAATTACTTAAGGGCAATTTTAACCATTTTTGCCCCCATCCCGCCCACGTAAGTATACACAAGATTTCTTGACCACCCCCCCCTTTCTTACGTAATATTTAACTTAGAATTTTTCTTAATAGCGTTGAATAGTTACATATCATTAGAAAAACTAAAACACGTTGTGATTTGACTTGAACAAAAGATTTTTATTTTTTGAAAAAATTATATTAGTCTTTGGAAGTAGTAGTAGCTACTGTGATCGTTCGAATTAAAACAATAATTGACGTAGTAAGATATTACGTAAGAATAGTTTTAACTCCCCCTCCCCCCAGATAAGATCATGTAGAGATTGTTGTCCCCCCCCTCCCCCTCGGGACCCTTACGTAATAATTGAATGGCCCTTAACACACCCTCACAAGTCCCTGAAAACTACCCTCAAAATCAAAAATATCAATTCTCCATAAAAACGACCTTTTGGGCACTGTATTCTCGTCTTTTTTTCACCTAAAATTATTTATATTGGTCAAGTGGAATATTTATTAACATTGCTTAATTAATTCTCAATTATTTAAACAAATGGAATTAAAATCGAAAGAGCAAAAATGAGGCATTTTCTTTTTTCGGATTTGGAAAAAAAAGGGGGGGGGGGGGGATCGTCGCCCTCTAGAGAAAAAAAGTGTTTTCCAGCCACCGTAGTCCACATATTACGTTGGTTTTACGTTGGTCAATTTTTGTGGACAAAAGTCTTTCGCAATGATTAGCTGCTTGAAATTCACAATTTTTAAATAAAATATAAGAGAATTTGATTTCCAATTACGATAAGTGAAGACTAGCTGCTGCTGCTTGAAAATTATTTAAACAATTTTTATAAACAAATACACAGTTTTCTTATGTCACAATGAACAGGCTAAATTTCATGTTTGCATTATTACCCGAAAATGTCTTGCTAATGAATGCTTGCTGCCATTTTTTTCAAATCAACAATTGTTAGTTACTCAAACAATGTTCATGAACAAATTCAATTTTTCACTAATATTCCACAAACAGGCCTAAATTTTTAGTGGAACTAACTAAAAATGTATTGACAATTATTCTTTGCTATCATATTTTTGCATAAGACAAGAACAGTTAATTATTGAACCAATTTTTATAAACAAACGTATATTTTGGCTACTGGCAAACTGATTTTTTAAGTGAATATTGTTTTAATAATCAACAGTTCTTGTTTATGGAATGAAGATTGTTTACTTTTTCCATCACAGTATCATATTTTAGAAAAAAAATTGTTATCAGCATAGAATGTTTTGAAATACCAAAAGGTACAAATATCTTTGCAATTCATTTGAATTTATTTGGAATTCAAACTCAATTCTTATGTGGGGAGAGGGTCATTTTATATTGTTAATCTAACGTTTCAAAGGGGGGGGGGGTGTTTGTAGATAGTACAAATATAAACAATTGCATTTTTGATGTTAAATAATAAACCCATCAAAGTACCATCCTTTCTCAGTATTGAAAAAAAATACTTTGTTCGATCGAGATTTGCGAAGTCGGCGGATTTTTGTCCCAAAGAAGTCTTGTTTTCTACTATGCGTCGTATACAGTTCGATTACTCCAAAGAACAGTTTTGAGTCAGCCCTTTTGAAAACTACCAGTCAGAACGCTTTTTGGTCGTTTGAAACGGAACAGAACACGTTCTGGCATTTTCAAGAATGCCAGAACGCTTTCTGGCCGCTCTGAAAACGACCAAAACTAGTTCTGGTCGTTTATTTCGGTCTTTGGCCGTTTTCAAACCAGCCACAACGAGTTCTGGCATTTCTGCAACGGCCAGAACGCGTTTTGGCCGTTTTCGGTCTTTGAGCCTAACATATATATGGGATGCCGGGACGTATGTGCACTTTAACCTTAAAATCAAATTGTTTATTTGCGCAACAAGTATTATAAAATTAGATATTTTTCAAGTTTGGAATCATGCTGCTATTTTTTAAAAAGTGTGTCCACTAAAGAGAGAATATCTATTTAATTCTTATATTTTATCACGTGAAAAATCCAATTATTGAATTTGGAGGTTAAAGCTCACTTTATGTCAACATCGTCAACATCTCTATAGTCGATTATTTCGCTTCCTTTTTATTTAAACTAAAATAAATACGATATTTTAATCTTGATCAGATAACTAACTTTAAATTCGAGCATACAATACGCCGGTTTGAATGCTTATACTTTTTTGCTTTCACTCCTCGAGTCTCAGCAACATTGAATCTGGAGTGCTTCGCAAAGAAATCACTAATCATAAAGTGTACTCACTTTTGGCAAATTATCCGAACTGGCTTTAACGTATCCAGGCATAATGACACTTCATAAAAATAAACCTTGTTTGCTAAAAAACGTTGATAATTAATTATTTCGATTGTTTTTATCAATCTGACCATGTATTTTCTTCGGGTTTGACGGAGCGTGACGTCACACCACGTGTTTCGAGCCGTGAGGGCGCCACATGTTTTCTTTTATAAATCAACATTTACGGTGGATATTTTATCACTTTTTAATAAATGATTATGAATAATTGAATAAACGAAATTAAGCTTTAATTTCACATTTTAATTCTTTGGGAGTCGAAGTTTATAAGAATTTATAAGTAAGAAAATAAGAAAATAAGAAAATTTATAAGTTTATAAGTTTTTACAGAATTTGTCGATAAAACTAACAATTATCGGGAGACATATTTTTATGATCAAGTCGTGGGTCTGTTCACTGAGAATTCATATTAGTCCGTGTTAGTCAGATTACCAATGATACCAATGACGACCAAAGATTACTCGGAGAATCCTCGTATTCTGAATATACATTATGTTCATCCCTTTTGCTCCTCCATCATCTATTATCAGCTCTTCGCATTCGCTCTCTACTGAAGACTAGAGGGACGACTTGCGGATTTCGGTTATTCCAAAAATATATCATTTCTATATTTCTATATGGCGTAACTCCCGCAGTTCAATTTTTTTTTTTCAAAAATCCCTTGAGCTCCAAATTTCTTTTATGTAGTATTATAATTTCACGAAGTTTAACTAAAATCGAATGACCACTTGCAGATCCTAATATTCCTGACGTGTGCTGTCTCTGATACAGGATTTTTAATAAGTTTTTTTGTGTGTATTGTTTTATTTAGCAAGTAAAGATATAAAGTTCAGAATAAAGAAATAAGTTCCTGTTCAGAGTAGGACACTTCTTTAGCTTAAAATAATGTAAGGCAATATTATTTTTGTTTTCTCTTTTTAAAAATCAATGTTAATCTAGTCGAATCCGAAAAAGTCATTTTTCGTTGATTAAAAAATAAATCCTGTATTGAGCAGGAACTTTTTTCTTTATTTTGAACCTTAAAGATTGCACAAATATAATGTCCACTATTTTTTCACCTACAGAATAAATGGAAAATTTAAATAAAAAGTTTTAAAAAAATAGTTAAAAAGTATTGCCTCAATAGCTGAATGAATGGTTTAATAATTGTAAATCGTTCAGAATTCCGAGTGCTAAATTTTCAATTGTGAGCGTTACGATTTTAATTGGTCCATTTTGTAACTTTTTCAATTGTAGCTGAATTTATTGTATAAATCACAATTTAACAATTAAATATTTATTTTAAACGAATTAAATTAAAATAACTCAACTACAATTGATTCCATTATAAAAAAATGTTTAATTGCGCAATTCTAATTTAAAAACGTTCAGTTTTAAAAGAAGTTTAGAATTGTTCAATTTGAAATAGTTCAATTTTGAAGGCTTGCAAGTAAAAATTGTTCACTTTTGAACAGTGAAAATAACAGTCTAGATTAATTTTTCTACCCTAAATTTCATTCTCATTTTATAAAGTATATCTCTTAATTTTCAGTTTTTCGATGTAAAATGTTTCGAATTTACACTACCGGTCAAAAGTTTCCGTTCACCCCTTTTTTGATGACTGACAATGTTTTCTTAAATTTTCAATAACTTCCGTAATATTCAATATTTTTAAATGTTCTTGTGTTCATTCTGTAGCTATTTTTCTACAGCATCGCGGCAGCTTATGAGCATAAATCTAAGAAAATTTCCTATCAGAGTACAAGAACTTGAAGTTAGAAAAAAGAGCAAACATTTTATCTGTAGACAAATAAAAATAAAACATTATATAAATATACATTTGAAGGGACTTTTATAGAAACCAATTCTGATTATTTTGTTCTAGCTTCTGTATTTGCGCACTTTGAGGAAGATTACTTTTTCTAGCTGTTGTAATTACGCATTACGATTCAAAATTACTTTCCGCGACTGCCGGAATCATAACCTCACTTCTTTTGGATACCTTAAATTACCAGTAATTTATTAATTTTCCAAAAGTTTTTGGATTTCTCCCGAAAAGCTTTGGATACCTTAAATTATTGATCTTTTTTAGTAATTTCAGGAAATTGACTGGAATTTTCCCAAATTTCTTGTAATTTATTATATTCCAAAATTTCTGGAAAGTTTGTCTCAATTGTTTCTTAAATCGTGAATTCTCGGCATTTGTTGCAACAAATCTCGTGTGCAACAGGTGCAGAAGGTAGGCAGTTCTAACTCTTTTGAAGTTTACAAAGCTTGCTTTCGGGTTGCCTCTAACTCACACAGCAAACTTCACACTCGTGTTTAACTGCCTACCTTTTGCACTTTTAGTACAATTTACTGTTAGGAATTGGTAGTCCTTCCTTCTTATTCGGTATTAGGAAGAAAGGTAGAATACTGATTTGTTATTGTTGAAACTAGACTATATATATATATAAATTTGTAGAGTGAAGAAACCAGAACGCAGTGAACCTAGCCTGACGATATCAGAATTCCATTTAGTAAAAAGTGGAGTGACTGATAACGATGTAATACAAGTCTCCGACTTAGTAAATACTTTAGGTCAGAAAGGACACCACAGGGAAATTGGAAAGCAGCTTAATGCAGCGAAAAAGAAATCCAAAGTTTTATCAAAACCTTTGGAGAAACCTGTTGCCGAAAGGGTAAAAGCTCAATTTACTCATATTTCACAAATGTTTCACATACTATTATAGTGAGCGTCAAGTGTTCTATATGGGCAATTATTCTCAGTAATATTTAGATTTGATAATTCAGTAATTTATTGGTGTTTAAAGATAGAATTAAGAATAATTGACTATGAGATACGTCTAACTATGATAAAAACTACATCGGACAATAGTTTGTATTCATAAACTTGTAATACAGGCAATAAATTCATCTCTGATATATGCGAAATGTCATTGTAATAGAGTGTTCATTTTACATTTTTAGAAATTTCAAAGTCTACCATTTGTATATATTTTATGAGTTATAAATCTGAAAATTACGTGTTTTGTCGATAAGTGATTGTGGAATTCGGTTAAATTAATAAAAATCACGTAAGATGTATGGAAAAATTGTAATTGAATCGTAAAGTTTGTCCCAAAATGTACGTGTCGCTGGTGTATCGGTAACATTTGTTACGTCGAGTTCACCTAAAGCGTTTACAAACGAATTTTGTTCAAAGACAATTGAAGCTTAATCTTTTAGTGAGAGGATCTACTAGCTATTAGAGAAATTATTTCTACATGTAAATGAGAAAATGCGTTCTTAGAAATAAAATGTCGTTGGTGATACGAGCAAGGCTTTACAAAATTAGTTTGAATAAATAAAATACGTTATAGGTATCTCGTTTTCAATTATAGAAATGCACTAATAAGTTAAAAGTCACGCAACCTATTTTTAATAACATAAGATACTTACAAGTTTTTGAAAACACATTAATAGCTCGTAGCATAAAATATTTCGCCTAAGAGTGAGAGGTCTTTAGTTGCTTGGGTTTGAGTGACGTTCAGGTATCCCCCCCCCCAGATTCTTAGGCGAAAAATTTTATGTGGGATTATACTATCTCTAGACAATATTGTGTCTAATTGTAAATACATTTTTCTAAACAATAATATTAATCAAAATTAAAATGATCCAATAAGTATCTTGTGATGAGTAAATTACTTTATTATTTTATTATTACTCTATTATTACTTCAATAATATATAAGGTATTTCATTTATAACATCGAAAATATTTAAAAGCTTACTGCGGTTAAAAACTACTTATTTAAATAATATACAAGTCTGAAAGTAACATATAGTTGAATTGTAGATAAAACGAGTCGTTGGATTTGAGAACACAAAAAAAGATCTTCAAAAATGGAATGCTGTAGTAGCGAAAAATCGAACAGCAGAAAGTATTTCTTTCCCCTTGAATCAAGCTTCTATGAGATTAGAACCTACCAACGAATACGTGAAAAGATTTCGGCTCCAGTCAGATTTGGAGAAAAAATTATCTGCTGTAGAACCAGTCAAAGAAAATATAAATGAAGAAGAAGATGAGCTAGAATTTACCTTAGAAGAAATTCTGCAACGCAGAGCAGAAGCTGCAAAATTTAGAGCTCAACAGGTTTGCTTAAAAATTTCATGTACAATAACTATAATTTCTTTCTTGATTTTTAGGGGAACGTATGCAAGAGTACGTCACTTTGTGGAGTAAATGCTCTGTAAGCATAGTGCTTTGTAATCAAAGTTTGGAAATTACTGAATTATATATCTGAAGACGAAGGCGCTCTTATTTTTATTTATAATTATCAAATTAATTTTTGTTACCCAGTGTATTGTTATAAGTGTAGGTTAACAAGAGTAGGCCATTCTAAATATACCTTTCTGTCAGTAGTGTCAATGAATTATATTAAATGGATTTAATTTGGGAGTTCATGTGTGATAATTTACAACTGTACAGTAATGAAAGTGATTTCGTCTCGTAACTTTTCTACCAAAAGCAATGACTGTTCTCTCAAGAGAACTGCGAAAAAGGTACTTCGAGATTGTTTATTTAAAACATTTAAATCAACGAAATTATGAATTTTATTGTTTTCGGGCAAAAATAGTAAAAATATTAGCTAAGCTTTCCCATAGAGTGATTTTTTTCATTAATAATTTTCTATGAAATATATTTTTCATCATATCTCAATCGAAAATTCGACTTTCGATGCCTGTGAAGCGGGTCGAAAATCGAATTTTCAACCCTAGGAAAGAAAGTGATAGATCAATGTAAATGGCGTTGTGAAACACCGCCATTTACCAGTTACCAGTTGTAACATTATTTTACTTTAAGCTCATTTATCTTTATCAAGGATTCAATTTTTTTATTTAAATCAACTAATTTGATTCTAAATTCAACTGTATCGCTAAATCTTAGTTATAGAGACATGTCTATAACCGCTGATTTTTCGACGGATTTAATTTTCTCCGTTCAGGAAATTTGTCCCGAATATATACATCGGCACCAATCCTGATAGAGCATTAAACCTGAAATGAAAGATTTTATTAGCAACCACGATTAAGATTTCAAACTCTAAGTAAATTAACTTTATGAAAAAAAAGTTTGGGATCGCAAAAGCGAAAGGGATTTCTGAAAATTTCTCTCTGATTTGATTTAGCTTTTTATCTACTGTTTTGAATTCTCAATATTCATTTTCACAGACCTTACTGAATTTAGTTTTCTTTAGCGTTGTGAATGTCCAGGATTGTTGAAAATTCGATTGTCGTCCCACTTCACAGGCATCAAGGCGAATTTTCGATTATCGATATGATGAAAAATTGTATGCACTCGGGCCGAGGCAACGATTTCACTCGTGTGATATCAGCCCTCGCTTCGCTCGGGCAGCTAACTTCACTCTCGTGAAATAGTTTCCTTTCGACCCTCGTCACGCAATATACTATTTAAAAAATGAAATTTTAGTGACCTATTCTTGCATAGTTTTCTCTGCATTCTCATCTCAATTAGGTATTTTCACTTCAACCATCAGCTAACTTCACTTCGTTGAGTGCTGAGGGGAAAACAGATCAAATGCATCGGACAAAACTTTATTTTGGTAATATCTTCATGATGAATAATAATTGTTACTATTTTATTATGCCATTGAATAGTTCTTAAAAAATAAAAACTATTTTTCAAATACATTTATTTAGAAAAAATTAGTTTTTACGAAGATATTAACAAAATAGGGCAAAAATGGAGCGAATCCCATGCATTTGATCCATTGTTTTCCCCTCAGCAAATAACGAAGTGAAGTTAGCTGACTATGAAGTGAAAATACCTAATGAGAAGGTATTGGGTTTATTTGAAAATTGACTTTCGCGGATTTAACCAAATCTCGAGGGTATTAGACTCACTGTTTGCGAAAAAATGAATTTTACTTTCATGTCCATCTTTCGTAGTCATTGTCATCATTTTTATCTGCGAACACGATTACTTTCGAAAAAATTATCTGATTGAATTGCGCTTCAGCACACTTTTTAGAGGCCTAGTTCGATATCAGCCATTTTTCACCAACGGTTCTCGTTTTATCCATCGAAAAGGCTTTTAAAAAAATTGGATTTTCCAGGAAAAGTATAGAATATACGAAAACATGTTACGAAGCAAATTTGTTCATTTTAAAATGGTTTACCAATTTTCTTTATACTTTTTGTTGTTAAGAAGCATAGTTTTTGTTTTAATCGTGAAAAATGTTATTAAAAATGATAAATTCTATTTCCCGGTCGAACTGTAGATGAAAACATTTTTTTTTCGTTTTAGTCGTGAAAAAACGCTGTTAAAAATAAAAATTTTAATTTATGAAAAAACGAGTCAAGATACAATACAATGTTTAACGGCAAATATTTTCACATAAAATCGAACCGGACCTAGCTATAAAAGTTAATATAACATATATTTAACTACATCTGCAAGCACCGGAAGGAGGCTTTCTCGCACTGTTCGCCAAAACCTCCTCTCGATGCCTTTACATGGCGCGCAAGAGAGACTTTCCATGCTTCGGTTTACCTCAATTCGCCCTAAGGGGTCGTTCTGCGTCTTCCTACTCGTGCGGGCATTGCCATCTTCGCGCACTTATATTGAAAAATACTTATTCATTAAAATATACTTGCATAAAATTGATAAGGACGCTACGACGCTGAAACGTCAATTCTGGTTGAATAATCTAGTCTCTAGAACCTGGTTGCGGAGAAAAAAAGCTCGAATTAACATGTAATTAAACTTACCTAGAAGTAAAGTTCGATTGCAATTATATGAAGAAGCCTCTTTCAAAAGATTACTTGTCCAATCAGCGAACTTTTTTGAATGACAGAATTTTCGAATAAAAAACTATGTGGATATTTGTGTGGTCTTGATGCGTGGGATAAATGCCAGTATGTTTTCAACAGAAAATGTAGAAAATTGCAAACAAAGTCTTAACGCGTGAGAAAAAAGTTCTATTAGAAATTAAAGATATTAAAAAGCTCTACAATTTGGTTGGTCGAACGTCATAATGTCATAATGAAAAAGGGTTTATGTTTAATTGTACGTCAGTACGTAGAAAATTCAGAGTAAGGAGATGCATAAAAAAACTGGGATCTAAAAGAGATGTTTTTGCTAAAGCTTTATTCAAGCCTTCCGAGTGCAAAGAATAAATATCCGAGCGCAAAGCGGGAGCTGACGATATTTTTTATGTATCATTTTTTATGAGTTGAAACTTCATATCGTCCATTTTTCATGTAAAACTTACAAAAATGCCAGTCTGGCATCCCCCTCTCACATTCCGGTTGCAGCAGATTTATTTTTGAGATAAAATTTTTTTAAGAAAAGTATCCAAATCCCTATTCAAAAACTCGTGACCTTGAAACGTCACTTCCCAAGAAGCTCGTAACCAATCAGCCTAATGATACATTGACTAACGAAGTATCTAGCAGACAGCTTGCGAAAATTTAATTTTTAATTTCTAATAGAGTTATTTGTTTACTTAAAATTATCAAAAAGCAACAGCCAGTCGTAAGCAAATCTCACTGAAAAAATACAGTTTTGCTTGAAATGTAAAACCTAGATAAAGATAGTCATGAATAATATCAGTCAAGTGCGTGAGAATGAGATGTTTCCAAAGATAACCTCAAATTTTAGTCAATCATATATTCGGAACATGTAAATTTCACAAGTATGTATAATAATGTTTTGTACCTGATTGTAACTGCAATAGCAAAGATAATCCAAACCAAATATTTATAAGGTTGCCTATGGGCACAGAAGTGAAAAAGAAATGAGCAGAAGCCGTTGAAAGAACCGGTAAAGATACCAAGTTTCATTCAAAATTTTCGCACTGTCACACTTCATGAAGCCGGGTTTTAGTGAAATTCTAGGCATTTTGAAAATCTTTTAGGCCCATTTTTTACTTTTAAAACACGTTTACAATAGGTTATGGTTACTGTTCATACGTTACTGTTACTGTTACTGTTACTGTTGATACTAGCGGCCATATTATATTTCGTCACTAACCGGACAACCACGCTAATCAGAATGAAGTAATTCCTGCAAAGTACTTTCCGCGAAAATTCAAAAAGTATACCATACTTTTCAAACATTAAAAAAAAATTTAAGCTTAATTGGAAGAAACTTTCCTTTTGTAGTTACATTATTTTTTTGGCGTTCTTTTAATTTTACTAGGAAAAAAAATTGAAAATATGCAACAACCCCATTTAAATTGTTTAAACAAATTTATGACTTGCATGACTTTCTACCGTCTGTTTTATTTTTACCGAAAAACTCTAGAAAATCCACTTTCCAGACTTATTACTCGGTTTTAAAATGGCGCTACAGGGGTCTAAAATTGTAAATTTCATTTAAAAAATTACATTTTTCCGTTATTTGCTGGAAAATGGACACGAGATGTGGTGCAGAGGGTACTAATTTGGGTAAAGTCTACGTGTTGTTTTTAATCGCGTTTTTTGATTTCACCTCACTATGCGACGTTCAGAATGTGAAGTGGGTAGATTTACCTGATTCAAAGATAAAAATTAAGGAAGAGGGAATTAGTTGATAAAAAAGGTAAGTAAAGTGATTAAGGTTATACTCCCGCTACCCTCGGCTTCAAAAATTTTTTACTGAAAGTACGGGGTAGCCAATCGAAAAAGTTCAAGTTATGTGGGGAGAACACTAAGACCAACCGTTAAAGAAGACATCCACTAAGATAGCCGGGGAATTTAAGGACAAGTGGTCGTTCAAGTATTACGTGAGACAGCACCAAGTTTATCACTCGCTTCTAGAAACTGCGACAATCTAATAGCAGCTGAGCAAGAGTGCTCACTAATCACTACCGAAGAGGTAGTTGCAAAATTTGTTTGGTTTGTTTTTATGTCAGTAACATTCCATTGAAAAATGGTATGTACACCAAAATGCACCAGATTTCATTCCTAATATATTGGTAACCATGCAGTATAGTGGTTTATGGGTTTTTATACACATTAGGGTTGTATAGTACACCAAGTTACCTCAGTTTAAAGAAGATCGAAAGATAGTTGTTTTCGGCAGTGCGATCCTATAAAATGGAATGCTCCAGATACAATTTTTACATAGCCATGAGTATAGGTAACTCTGAATATTCAATTAATAATATTTAAATTAAATTCTTTTTTGTTTATTACAGTCTTACAAAGTGGCGAAAGCATATCGACAAAATAAAATAAAAAGTAAAAAGTTTCACCGTATTCAAAGGAAAGAAAAAATGAAACAGCAACTAAAGGAGTTCGAAGAATTACTAAAGACTGATCCAGAAGCCGCAAAAGAAAAACTGAAGCAGCTTGAAAAAGTTAGAGCTGAAGAGCGAATGACATTGAGACACAAAAGTACTGGTCATTGGGCAAGGAATAAATTGATAAGAGCTAAATATGATAAAGAGGTAAGACATTTTTAATTAGTTATGCCCTTAATTATTTTATTACTATAACATTAGGAATGTACAAAAAACTGGAAACTTCCAGCTTTTTTTCGTGTCGAGTTGGGTCGAGTTTGAGTTGACTCGAACATTCCAGTAACTCGAAAGTTAGTACTCGAACGGATTAGCTCAGCTGGACTCGACTCCTCGAAACTTAACAAACTGCACTCGACTCGTTCAAACTTCGTTTTTACATGTAGAACATGCTATAATAATCCTAAAACCAGCATTATTTTTCACCACCTTACCTTCAATATTGTTTCTTCGCCAGAGTCGGCAAGAATTGGCACAACAATTATCGATCAGCCGAGATTTAACGCAGAAAATACAAACTGTTGACGATTCTGACGAAGAAGATAAAGACGATACACATGCACCAGTCTTAGATGCCTTTAAAGAAAATCCATGGATAAACAAAACAAAAACTGAGTCCGAGATTAGTGAATTTCTAAATCAATACCGCAAGTACTGGGATAATCAGAATTTAAAGAAAAAAGATGACCAGCAGCAGAATAGCGTTGAAGTTATCGAAAAGAAAAACATGGTTAGTAAAAACTATGGAAACGGATCAGTTTTGAAAATACCAGAAATTCACAGTGGAGAAAAAGTAGAAAAAGGTTTCATTTCTGATAATCACGAAGTGGAAGGAGTAAATGGTAAGAGTAATAATTGAGGGTCCGAATGCAATAACCGACGCTACGCTTGGCTTCGTATTCCTTGCCTCCCATTCAAGATAAAGTGACGCGAAAAATTACCTGAAACTCAAATTTAAAGAAAACCTCTCGAAAAAAATATTTGCATATAGAGCTTAATGAAGAGCACAATTTTTGTGTAGAAAAGTTTTTTGTGCGATTTCAACTTTGTGAAAAATAAAATATAAACTGCAAATTCCGACGAGCGGAATTTAATGCGTTTTTTAAAATAAATTCGCTGTAACTTTTTTTCATTTTAACGAAATCACTTGAAATTTCAACCCCAAGCGTATTATTTTTGTCAATAGCTATTTAATACCATGCTTTTTCACCTTCGACGGGAAAAAGTATCGAAGGAATTTTCGAGTTCAAACAACTTTCCGCGGAGAAGTTCTTCATAAGGGTCGAAAGAAGTTTTTTAGAAAGTTTCCGATTTTTTAAACGAAAAATGAGCAAGGCAGCGTAGGTTGAAGTGAACGCGTGAAAAACGCGATCGTATTCCGTCCCGTCCCGTCTCGAGCGCGAGCGTAAAAAGAACAGACACATGTCGAGGGCGGGCGGGAAAACAAAGATGAAAACTAGCGCATTTATTTGATGTCATTCACGAGAGAGCCCGCACAATATTATTGATTTTTATGAAAAAAATGCCCGTGTAAAATACGTTGAGCGAATACAATTTGTGTTTGCTTTAAAAAAAATCAAATTTTTGCGTAATTTTCAAGTAGATAAGGTTGAATTTTTTTCGCATCGAAACAAAACAATATTTAATATAGTTGACATGGCAACCATTTCCCATGTGGTGGGTAAAACTTAACACGTGAAGTTAATTTTTGTTGCAGATAAAGATTACTCTGAAATCGCTGTAAAAATTACACTTTGTTTTTTCTGTTTATACATCCAAATACATCACAGAAAAAACAGAAGTGAATTTTTGTTGCGGGTAATTTTCAAGTAGATAAAGTTGAATTTTTTCGCATCTAAACAAAACAATATTTAATAGAGTTGACATTGCAACCATTTACCATGTGGTGGTTAAATCTTAGCACGTGAGGTTAATTTTTGTTGCAGGTAAAGATTACCCTGAAATCGCTGTAATTTTGTTTCTTCTGTGATACAAAAAGTACGGATTTTGATTTGTTGAATTTTTTGAAATTGAATACTTAATTTATCAATTTTCTATACGGTATAATATGTTTCTCTAAAAGGACATGATTCCGATATTTTCAATTTCCGCATGTAGCATAAGTTGACAAAGTATATAATTCACTTTTGATTCGATATAATCATGCTAAAGCCAGTACAGTTTTTCTCGAGCCTGTCTATTCACACAATTCTAGCCTGGCGCTATCTAGGAGTTCGTTACGAATTTGAATATATGAAGACTGTACAGATTTGAGCTATTTTCTAGATAGAATCACGGTTTGAACTTGAACAAAAATTACAGAAGTGAATTCAGAAAATAATGATTTTGGAAGTAAATTATTTAGGAAATGACAATAAATAATTGGATAAATGCTCAAGTAATAATTAACCCTCCCAACCTACACTGGGTGTATTACACCTGGAAGATATTTTCGGCTCGCTGTTTTTACTGAAAAGTTGTTTCAGTTTTGTGAGAATATTTACAGTATGTGTTGAATTCAGCTTATTAATTTTACAATTTCATTTTTGTGAGACTTTTAGCTACAGTTTAAAAAAAATTTTATTCCGATACGTTAATGTGATCCGGAGATACTGGACTTTAAACTTTGCCCGGGCACAATCCACCCAGTGTAGGCTGAGCGGAAAATTTCGAAAGTGTAGGCTTCAAGGGTTAAATGTACACTATTACATATTTAAGATGATAAACAATAATTATTGAAGGTGCTTGAAATCTTGATATGCGAACTGTATTCTTAACAACGATTGAATTTTTTTCAATTGAATTTTATAGTAAAGTTATAATGAATTTAAATTAAATTTATAATAATTATAATATGCATAATGCTTTGTATTATATTTATAATATTCCAGAAAATCAAATTTTAACATAAATGATTTATATATTTTATTTTCATTATTTATTGATTGCTGCGTAAAAGGTATTTAAGCCTTACGTATTAATTTTTCATGTAATATTGTAATTATGTTCCTGTAATCTGTGATAGATTACAGGAACATAATATCTCATTTAGTCTTTCTATTGACAAATAAAAGTTGCATAATGGGTAGTTTTCATTTGTTACACAATAAAGTTGTCAACTGTATGCAAAATTTTGATACCCTGGATTTTTGTGTGCAATCGTCTCAGGAGGCCGGAATCTTAAAAGTCACCAAATTGATATTTTTAAAATATAAATTTGTAGAGGATGACGGAGACGGAACTTTTTTATATTTTCTGTTTTTCAATCGGATGAGTATTTTTGAAAAACTGAAAAAAAATGTTGCCCCTAAATTCAATTAATTTTTGAGAAATAAATCATCGTAAGTAGGGCAAGTATTATTTCAATGGTTTGAAACTTCGATGTCCACATGAAACATACCCTATCGATGCCTACAAACTGAAGAAAAACTGAAATCGCCTATTGTTTAATAATATTAAATTGCAAATTGAGATAGATAGGTGATACCGGTTTTTCAGTTTCTCCGACAAAAAGTGTCGAGCTTTTTTGAAATTTTCAAGTCGATTTATTGAAAAGTGGCGGAAATTCAACTCTAAAGCTCCATCGATACTTTTTGTCGGTGAAACTGAAAAAAAGTGTTACCGATCTGTCTCAATTTGCAATTAAATATTATTAAACAATAGAAGATTTTCAAATTTATCTTCAGTTTTTAGGCATCAGTAGGGTATATTTCGTGCGTAAATCAAAGTTTTAAACAATTCCAATAATATTTGCCTAACTTATGATAATTTATTTCTTAAAAAGTAGTTGAATTTGGGGATTTTTTTTCTCACTTTTTCATGCTTATTATTACAAAGAATTATCCGTTGAAAAAAAAGCAAATAAAAAAAGTTACGTCTCGCCATTTTCTACAAACCTATATTTAAACAAAATTAAGTTTGTGACTTTTGAGATTTCCGTCCGACGACACGTTTGAACAACACTTTAACCCCATCTCGAACGCAGGTCGAGTTTCTCGATCCAGACTCTTAATTGCTGTCGGGTTTTAATTTATTTCTGCTCAGAAAACAGAAACAAAGGCTAATTTTCATCTTTGTTGGCCTGCCCGTCCTCGACATGTGTCTGTTCTTTTTGCACTCGCAAACGCTCGCGCTCGAGACGGGACGGAAGACGATCGCGTTTTTCGCGTGTTCACTTCAACCTGCGCTGCCTTGCTCATTTTTCGCTTAAAAAATCTGAAACTTTCCAAAAAGCTTCTTTCGACCCTTATGAAGAAATTCTCCGCGGAAAGTTGTTTGAACTCGAAAATTCCCTGGATACTTTTTTCCGCCGAAAGTGAAAAAGCATGGTATTAAATAGCTATTGACAAACATCGACATATTGTCAAACAATCAACATTTTTATTGACGAATCGAATTCCGTAGGCACCGACAGAGTATAATACGTTTGGGTTCAAATTTCAAGTGATTTTGTTCAAATGAAAAAAAGTTGCGGCGAGTTTATTAAAAAAAAAACCGCATTAAATTCCGCTCGTCGAAATTTGCAGTTTATATTTTATTTTTCACAAAGTTGAAATCGCACAAGAAAATTTTCCACATAAAAATTGTGGGCTTCATTAAGCTCTGTATGCTAATATTTTTTTCGAGAGGTTTTTTTTAAATTTGAGTTTGAGATCATTTTTCGCGGCACTTTATCTCGAATGGGAGGCAAGGAATACGAAGCCAAGCGTACCGTCGGTTATTGCATCCGGGGCCTCAATTTTATTGACAGTATAAGTGAATCGGTGAATGTTAAAGGGGCAGTAGTCCAAGAAAGCTGACTTTTGGAAAAACGAAAAAAACTGTCTCGGTCCGAAAATATTGGCAAATAATATTTTCGGTCCTTATAGCATGAGTCCTTATAGCAACGGCCCTTATAGCATGAAACGATGCGGCTGCCCATATAGAACCCGAAAATGCAAAAAAAGAATCTATAAAAATGGACAACTGCCCCTTTAACATTAACCGATTCAAGTATTACGTAAACTTTTCTGTAAAGTTATCTGGTGTTTACCTAACACTTTCACGCTTCTTAAGTATGAGTGCATTTTCAGTTTCTCATAACCTTGACTCGTGTGGGGTCGCAATAGCTTATCAATTATCATTTAACAAATCCACAGTTGTTCAAATATACGTTCAATATACGTTTATTTAGTAAAAAAAAACAACTTAAAATAAACCGACGTTTCAACCCGTCTTTGGGTCTTTTTTAAGGTAAAATTACAACTGAATCTGAAAAACAACATTTTTTATAACAATTCAACTATCTAATTCAACAGATCTAGTAATAAAATTAAAACTGAATAAACTAACGATACGAATTGAAAATCGTTACCTGACCCATCGTCGTTGACACGAAACGCAAACAAATTATAAGCCGTAATTGTAAGAATCCATTTTTAGTTGTATGTAGTCGTCGTCTTTTACAAAAAAAAAGAAAGAGGGGACTACCCGTCCAACTGTTTTTAAATCATTATGATATTGTTAAAAAGACTCTAGCTGTATGACTCAATGTCCAATCAAAATAAGTTCATGTGACATCATACCTAACCTTCTCTGTACTAAATGTGTTTTCCAAAATGTCGTCCTGGCACATATCATGAATATTTATTATGAACATTATTTTTTGGGTATGGCGCATAATTTCTCAAGTGATCTTGCCCAAAAAACGAAGTCGTCCGTTCGGGCTCAAAGTTTGGCTGATTCAAGACCTATCGGATAGCACTTAGTACACATTTTTTTTTCGTTTCGACAAGTATTTGTTGAAGTAGAGGGGCTGCAATGTTTAGACTTTTGATGAGAAGCTTTTTCTTCAAACGTATATAACTTATTTTCTTTGGCATGAAGCAAAATTTTGCTTTCTATGTTTTCGAGAGACTTTTACATGATCTTTCAACTGGTTATTACCATTTTTCAAATATGTCAAAACTAATAGTTTATTTGCATTTGTATTTATTTATAAAAAGTTTCTAGGTCTAAGCCCTATAAGGAACAGGTGATACATATTACAATTAAAATGTGACAGTGATCGATTTGAAGATTAAAATCAAAAATAGGTATGTAACAAATGTAAAGAAATAAACTTTAATACACCTAATTAGATGTGGGCTATTAACAGAAGGATACCATAAATATAAATACTTAAAAGTAAATAAATTCATGCACACACTCATATATATTTTTAATTAAAGGATTTAAGTGTTACCGAGTTTGATTTCGAGGGTAGGATTGGATGTGTTAAACAAGTAACCAAAAAGGAGTTTTCTAAAATTGATATTGTGAAGGTGCATTTCTAATTGTTAAATGTAGTTTGTTCCAAAGGCTAGCACCAGGAATAATAAAAGACCTTTGCATTATAAACGTGCGGTGTGGCTAATTTTTTTTTACTGTTTTCCTTTCACGGAGTTTGTAATGTGTCGGTCGATCCTTGTCAATAAAACGGAAGAGGTTAAGAAGACGTGCGGAGCTTCATTACTGAACAGGCAATACAGCAAATTACCCATAAAAAACCTTCTTTTTTTGGCGACGTTCATAAGTCCTGCTTTTTCTCGATACTGAATAATATGTTCACTTTTGGGGATGTTATAGATGAACTGAATGCAAGCATTCACCGTACGCTCAAGCTTGGCATTCAGCTCATCAGTAATATCGTCAAATACCACGCAGCCGTAGTCAAACAAAGGAAGGGTGAGGATTTTAAGTAGGAGGATTCGCGTTGAAGTAGGAAGTGATTCTTTATTCCACTTTAGGCCCACTGCACCACCAGATCAATATCCGCCTACACCTTTCGAAATAAGCTCTTAAAATTGGCAATAAGCCCGGAAATGAAAAAGCTTAAAGTCGTCAACATATTTGTGATAGTTGCAATGATAAAGTTCGCTACCAAGTTCAGAGGTATAAATATTAAATAAAGTGGGTGCAAGCGTGGATCCCTGAGGGACACCACTCTTAACCTTCCCAAAATCAGACTGCTCGCCATTGCTAATTTGTACTTTGTCAGAACGATTACTACGATAAGATTCAAACCATTCAACAGCCATATTTAAGAGGTGAAGCCACTTGATCCTCGTCAATAGGAGATTATGGTTAACTGTATTAAACGCCTTAGAAAAGTAAAAAAGGACAATAACTGTTATTTCCTTTCTATTAATTGCGAGTTTAAGATCAGAAGTTACTTTAAGTGAAGCTGTAAGTGTACTGTGCCTGGCACGGAAGCCAGATTTCATAGGGTCCATTAAATTGTTTGTTTCAATGTGTGCAGTAAGTTGCTGTTGGACAATGCGTTCGAAAGTTTTAGACAAAGGTACATAGGGGTCGTGCATAAATTACGTAACACTTTTTAGGGGGAGGGGGGGGGTCTAGCTAAGTGTTACATAATGGTGAAAAACTACAGGGAAAAGTCGGAAAAAGCGTTACATAGGGAGGGGGGGGGGGGTCAAAATTGTCGGAAAATCGCGTTACGTAATTTATGCACGACCCCATAGGATGAATATAGGACGGAAGTTGTCGGGGCCAAT
Organism: Andricus quercusramuli; assembly: GCA_932178445.1. Lineage (NCBI taxonomy): Eukaryota > Metazoa > Arthropoda > Insecta > Hymenoptera > Cynipidae > Andricus > Andricus quercusramuli. The sequence goes on along the minus strand of CAKNXH010057899.1, from coordinate 24,627 downwards.
GACTCGTAAAGCAAGGCGAATAATTTTAATCGAAATGCCATCAGAACCCTGGGGATTTGATTTTACCTCGAAGAGTTTTTTGATCAGGGATTCTTGCGATATGTCAGCAAAGAATAATTTAGTATCATGAAAAGTAGTGTGGATTTTGTAATAAAAGCTGTCAAAAGGTCTGCAGGAAAGAAATTGTGATCAGGGGCCAAGTGTTTAGAAAGAATCAGTCCAAGGCGTCTTAAGAGAAGCCAGATGTTTTCATTTTTATTCCTGTTTTTGATAGAATTGTAATTATATTAATTGTATGAATCTCGGATTTTGGTTTGCACTAAGTTTCTCAATTTACGAAATTCAGCTTGAATAATTCTATTTTTTTTTTTTTTTTAGCTAATATACGTTTTTTTCTTTCTTTCTTTTATCAAATCTTTGATATAAGAAGTGATAAAAGGAGTGCAATTCTTCTTTACTTTAAGGGTATGTAGAGGCGCAAATTTGTCAAAGGCTGAAGGTAAAAATGTAGTCAGACAAATCGCCTTTCTATTTATATCCTTTTCAGTAAAAATGCTATTCCAGTCATAAGTAGAGAGGTGCTCAAAAAATTCAGTTTCATTTATATTTGTAATATTGCGTATGGACAGAGGAGTTATACTAGAGGAGGAATTATAGGAGAACTGGTATTGGTTGCTGATAAGGTCATGGTTTGAGAGGAATGAGATGGAGTATTAAGTAGAAAAAATTACCTTGTCTAAATCGTCAACAATCATAAAGTCATTTCATGTACTAGAATGATCAGTGTGGTGGATATCATGGGGATTATCCCCATGATATCCCCATTATCATACATAATCCGTTAGAGAACACTACTGATTTTGAATAGTGAGTTAAATTGTTGGTACCGTTAAGACTTGTGTTTAGGTCACCGATGAGTACAATGTTATTATAATTAGGTATAAGGTCAAAAATTTCAGTCTCATGTTCCCTGTCGTAGGAGGAGTTAGGAGATTTGTCAATTACACTTACCGACATTCTCTCCTGAGGCGACGATACCTTGATAAAAAGGTACTCAGCAGTAGGGTAATTTGCAAGTGGACCCACTCCCACCTGTACACCCGTTAAGCTGTCATGAATATAGAGATACCCCACCCGTTTTTCTCTTATCTCTATCTCTGCGTAAAAGTGTGTAATGATCAAATGCTATGAGGCTCGAAGGAATGTTAGGCGTGAGCCAGGTCTCGGACACGGCTATGACATGATGAGAGCAGGACATAAAGTGATGTTTAAATTCAAAGTAATGGGCAGGTAACTCAGTTATGAGAGTGATAGATAAAGTTCAAGTATAGTTAAATATAGAAGTGCCTGAAATACGTAAATAAATTGAAAAACTCTTTCCCTGAAGCTAAAGTAACAGAGTAATAACCAGCAAAATCTAGTTCACTTGATTACATTTGAAAATAGGGAATAAGGCAAATAAATAAGTAAAAATTAGAAAATCAATAAGCATCATAAAGCTCATGATGTATAAGAAGTATAAGAAATGTCAATTTGTAGAGGAAGTGCACGGCTGAGTTAGCGCAGCAAAAAATACAAAATTTTGTATATTTAACTTTAGAAGGCACAGTATACAGAATGGCCAGCATGCAGCAATATATAAAATATGACAGATATTTACCTATGTAGAAGTAGCATACACGATAGAGTAGTGACAATGACCGACTAGAAAAAAGAAAAATACATAACGGACTTAGAGAGTAGTTGCTATTGTAGTCCCTTAGCAGATAGGATGTTCGACAGGTGTATTCTTGGCGAGCTATCCTCCTTACGGCAGAAAATTTTTCCGTCATCAATCCACAACTATTTTGTTTTTTTTTCTCTACGAAGACCGAGAGCAATAGCATAAATCTTCCTATTGAGTGGTGTTAATGCCTCACGAAGGTAAATAAAACGCTTTTCGTAACCATATTAAAAGTAGAAAAGTCTCTCTTAAACATACGTTTTGCAATAAGTTCATCCCGTAGGTCTTGTCTGCCGAAATTGGCCGAATTCGATATAGTTACGAATATTCGATATAGTTTACGAATATTTACATCTGGAGCTCTGGAAACAGATTTCATGGATGCCATAAGGTCTTCGTTAGGCTTCGTGGAGAGACCATACATTTCCAGCGTCGTATGCAGAGCCGCATGCTCGTTGCCATTGAGCGAGTGCTCGAGAGTCACCACTTTGGATTTCAAATCATCAGCTTCCTTCTTGACAAGTTCATTTTTCCTCATTTTGCACTTTGGAGCCGGATTCCAACGAGTCGATACGTTCGGCGTTGTTTACTAGTTCATTCTTAATTTCCGAAAGGATAGAATTAAGTTGCTCATTAAATTGTAGTTGTCCTGTTTCAAATTCGCTGAATCTTTCCAAAATCTCACGTGACTGCACAAGCGCTTCGCTTTCGTCGTCAGAGACCACTTTGCGCAAAAGTTCGATGAGGCCAGGGGGTAATGTGCCAGCATTATTATGAGGGAGTGGGGGTATAATACCTGTACCATCAACATCCTGCAAAGTAGTGGTCCCAGGGTTCGCACTTAAATTGCCAGACACTACCGCAGAGGTGACACTAGTGGGCAATGGTAAACATAACTTGCTAACATAGTCCATTTGACACTTTTTAAGTTTATAAAGATGGTAGTGATTAATGGCCTTTGGTCTTTGTAATTAATATCATATATTTAAGAAGCGGAGTCAATGCATTTCGCTGCAGAACCACAGCCTCATCAGGACTATAACAAACAATGGATAATATCATGAATATACATACATATATGGTCTATTATCGACAAATACATTTTTCATTTATTAATTTTATTCTTAAACTTACCGCAATGTGTACTTTTCATCCAAATTAAATAGAAAAAATGAGTGGTAGTTCTCATATTTTCAAGAAGTCAGAAAAATAAAAAAAATCCTTTTTCTTTAAGCGTTCATAACCTCACTAAATTTGGAATAGGTATTTAGAGTTATTTTGGAAAAGTCTATTTAATGGTTTTGAGTTTGTCATTTTCAATATTGTTTTTGAGTCTACTGTTATAAATTGGTGTAAAAAATTGTGTAACTATTGTTGAAACTAATGATAAGTGCAAAAAATTTAGCGTGGAGCTACATTTTTGTGCTGCTCCAAAACCTTCAGAGTGTATGAACTAACGTTAGAAATGTGTGAATGAAACTTGCGGTTAAATTACTTCTCTTACCAATGGACCTGACGCATGCGCATTCACACATTTCTAACGTTAGTTCATACACTCTGAAGGTTTTGGAGCAGCACAAAAATGTAGCTCTACGCTAAATTTTTTGCACTTGAAGGGTAGAAATGCAAAAGGAGTCAAGCGCCATTTTTCACTTTTTTCAGGAGAGACTAAAAACATGTTCTAAATTCAGCGGGACCATTTAAGAAAAAAATAAGAAAGTACTTTCGAGATACTTTCATGCTCTATCGAACTAAGAAAAGTTTGCTCACAAAAAGCTATCCGGTTTCGAGAAATTGAATGAAACAGGTCACGATTCGAGGTTAGATTTTGGGTCCGTATCGACTTTTAACATCTTTCAACATTAATTGTGGAGTCAATTTGCAGTTTAAGAAAAAACTAAAAATTTGAATTCTAGCTATTGAATCGACGAATTGATTTCCAAAAAGTTTGTTTAAAAAAATCATGCAGTTTCGCGAAATTTGAAAATCCAATTATGACTTCGAAATGGTGCAAAACTGACATTTTAACTTCAAAATAATGACGATAGCAGTAATAATATTGCATATTTCCAAAAAATGAGGAATTGGGTTTTAGTTTATTTAGTGCTGAACGGAAGGGACCCAATAGTAATTAAAAATAATTAGCCAGTGTCGAGAAAAATGAAATTTGATTTTTTACTTTGTGGTTGGAAAAGCTTCTCGGACTGTGAACACAAGAACATAAATTTTGAAAAATGATGCCCCAAAAAAATCCTTTGGTAGGCATGTGTAATAGAATTTATCTGATTTTTTGAGCTAATAAACCCGATTTCGAAAATTTGGCGCTTGACTCCTTTTGCATTTCTTTCCTTCACTTATCATTAGTTTCAACAATAGTTACACCATTTTTTACACCAATTTATAACAGTAAACTCAAAAACAATAGTGAAAATGACAAACTCAAAACCATTAAATACACTTTTCCAAAATAACTCCAAATACCTATTCCAAACTTAGTGAGGTTATGAACGCTTAAAGAAAAAGGATTTTTTTATTTTTCTGACTTCTTGAAAATATGAGAACTACCACTCATTTTTTATATTTAATTTGGATGAAAGGTACACATTGCGGTAAGTTTAAGAATCAAATTAATAAATGAAAAATGTATTTGTCGATAATAGACCATATATGTATGTATATTCATGATATTATCCATTGTTTGTTATAGTCCTGATGAGGCTGTGGTTCCGCAGCGAAATGCATTGACTCCGCTTCTTAAATATATGATATTAATTACAAAGACCAAAGGCCATTAATCACTACCATCTTTATACATTTATTCTTATAAATCGGTCTAATCTGAAAAACTTTTCAAGTTTTTTAAAAGATTTTGTCGAAATTCCGAAATTAGCACAAACCAAATGCACCCGATTGCCACACTTAACACAAGCGAGAACTTCAGGCCCCCCTCTGGATATAACTATATTACACTGTAACTGTAACACCGTTATAGTTACGTATCATCAAAAGTGCATAAGCTAGAAAAAATTGAATGAGTTGAAACAAATTCACAATGCTCTATAGATCAAGTCACCGGAACCTTCACGAAATGAAAATTTGTTTGTAATTAAACACTTTAATTATTTAATTAAATTAATTAATTTAATTATTTAAGTCTTATATAAACATGAAAAATTGAAGAGCGGCAAATTTACACGTACGCATCCGATCACCATGACAGCGGAAAAAAAGCTGAGATTTTGTCCTATAAAATATCTGATTTCCAGGATGGCCTTTTTTTGTTCTCGAGTAATTGAACGATGAGTAACCGGATGCTGTGTGGAACAACCTCAAGCTAGTTTCTTGCAATAGATAATATCATACGCTGTTAGTTTAACTGGTCTCTGCATTAACAGGGTTTAGACTGTCATTGTTAAGTTATAAGTTACAATTTTTTTTTTGTTTTGCGTGTAGAGGAGGTGAGAATGCATTTACGCACTGAGTGTGGGACTCGACCTAAAAACGGTAATACCCACTAAACTCACCTCCTCTTCCCGCCAACCCATGTCCTCGGAACCGCTTATTCCATTACTTCAAGGACATGGGGGTAAGGCCACTAAGTCGTGCTTCGACTTCCATCTTGTAGAGCCAGCTTGGCATTTCAACACTCCTCACCCAACCAAGATGCACGCATCGTCCTCAGTGGTGTGGTGGTACCACAACCCGGGCTCGTCGGCCTTCGGCATCTTGGTTGGGTGTAGTCAGCTATTTGCGTCGTTCATTCGGCTTCTTCACAGAGGCGGCCTCCCTGAACGTCGCGCACCGCATTGTACCCGGCAGATGGTCGGTCCGGGTTTTTTCTTCTTTGGCGGCGCAGAGGTAGCACTGCGGCGTACTTTCGCACGCCGCAGCCCTATGGCCGTCCTTGCCGCACCTCCAGCAGGCCTGAGTCCTGTCTGGACCCCTGCATCCCACCGCCATATGGCCAAAACCCAGGCAGCGTTAACATCTCATGGATTCCGTTTTCTTCCGCACGTGACAGGACACCCACCCCACTTTCAGGTGCCCCGTGCGGAGATGTCTTGCCGCCAGCTCCTCTTTCATTTCGACAATTCTTTGCCTCTGAAGACCTTTTTCGTCATGCTAACCTTGATTTCTCCAGCTTCAGCTGCCCCGAAGTGATTTCGGACTGCAGCCTCGACCTCTACTTCACCTGTTGTCGAGTCGAGGTCCAGGACCTCGACTTCGATGCGGGGAACGAGCTCACGCACGTTTCCCCCATTTCCTACCCCCTTGTTGATGGCTGCGGACAACTTTGATGTGCCATCCGCAGCTGGCCCGACTTCTACAAGAACCTCTCCTTTCCTGGTCTGTCTGACACCCCTGATTTTTACACCAAGGGTGTCTGGCTTCATCTTTTGCTTGAGGCTCCTGAGGATCTCCGTATAGATCGAACCCTCGGCTGGTCTTATCAAGACCGCCTCGGGTCGAGCTCTTCTTTTTGGCTCCTTCTTCTTGGGTGCGGGTGTAGAAGCGATCACCTCCACATCCTCACCCTTCAGAGTCGAGGACGCCACAATGTCAGTGCGGGTCCTCGGCTTCTTCGCCCTCTGTTTTACAACGTTTGTCTCAACGGGAATCATTGAAGGCTCCCTCTCACACTTCCCAAGTTGGGTAGTGGGAGCCTCCACAGCTTCTTCAGTTTGAGTCCCGCTTTGACTCATGTCTTTCCTCGCCTTCGCCTCATTTAGGTACTTCTTTACTACTTCCTTTCCGATGTACTTTATCGCGTCCTGGTAATAATCGTCGATGGACTGCAAGGTCACTTCCAACTGTACCACAACACGCTGCGCCTTTCCTAGTCCATCCCTAATGGGCATGAACATGTTGCGTTTGGAGTTGCAGAATTTCTGCATCTCCTCCAGCACATCTTTGAGGTCATCCATGAGTTTTCGACCCTGCTGCACCCCCTCGTGCGCGTCCATTATATCGAGCTTGGCATGAGTCTTTTGACTCATGTCAAACTTCTCCACAACGTCTAGTTCTCCTTCCAACTCCTCACATATACTCCTGCTTATTGTTTAATTATCTTGCTCCATTTTATTCCCACGAGTAGCTAGGGAAATAAAAGTCCACCCCCGCAGAGAACCGCATGCGAGGGTAAGGTCTGTGTACTCTAGAAGACGACGTGGTTTCCTAGAGATACCGTTTGCGACACCACTCCCCTGGTGCCATGCCGTCTTCGGTACGGTTGATTAACGCCTTGACTTGGAGGTTTTTCCTTCGGGACCATCCCTGGACCCCTTCCCGCGACTGCTTATTGAGTAGTGTAACCGTATGCAGCAGAAACCCAAGGTACAGGGCCGCAGCAGGAAGCGGTCGTGGTTTTTTCTCAGTGTGTCCTTCACCCAGTCTGTTTGGTCCGCGGGGCCTATTTTATTTCAGCCCTACCCTCTGTTTCCAGCGAGTATTCCCCTATCCGCCACCCGGGGACGCGCCACGTATGGGTTACAGACTCCCACTGTGGTACAAGTTACAAGTTAGAATTCCTGCATTGCAGTTAGTGTAAAATCAATTAGGAATATGTTTTGAAAATTGAATCTATTGAATTTATATCTATCGCATGTGTAGGAAAGTGATGTTTCTCTTTATCTGGGTGATTTATTTGAATATGAGGCTGATGGATTTTATTTTTTGCGCCTTTCTGTCTTGTTATATAGAGTTCACTTATTATAATTGTGGGTTTTCGTCGCCTTTACATGTCTCTTTATTTTATTGTCTGCTTTTATGACGATTTTGTTCGTTTCAGCAGTTTTTTTCGCGGACCTCTTTTGCGGTTTCTTGTTTTCGCCAAAAGGGAAGATGTCGTACTTGTGCGGTTTCTTGTTTTCGCCTTTTGGGAAGATGTCGTACTTTTCAGAGGATGGAAACTTTTCATTTGAAGTTTTTTATCCAGGGTAAGACTGAGAGCGTGTTATTGTAGTTTACCCGAAATCGTTAATGCTTAGTCAAATCGTCCTTTCAAAATCTCAGTAGCTTAGGTGAGACTTTGTTTGCTGCTAAAGAAAATTTCTGTTTCTTTGCAGTTACCCTTTGCCCACTAGAATAAAGCTTGAGAGATGAGTATGTGATTTTTTGTAGAACATTGCAAGCTAGAATGAGGTGCAAGTCTCTTTATATTCGCCCCAATGCCATTACACGCACCTTTGCCATCAGATGTACCAAGGAAGTGCCATTCTGCTGGGATATCGAAATCTTCTTCATGGGCTTTGAGATTAGCAAAGCTACTTTTATTCTTGAAATCTTGCCCTGCGCGATGAGTGGAATAGTACATTTTCTTTGGCTCGAAGTTATTTTTCAGATAATCTGCTATAATCTACTGATACTCATGAACAGCCGCCGTGCCATGTGCTAAGTTATCGGATATTATCGCGACACTTCTGTGTTTCAGCTCTTCACCATCTGTATAATAAATCGGTACAGTGAAGGTCGTAGCTTGCTCGTTGTTGTAGTGGAATGATTGCGCTGAATTCTGAATACCGAAGGCGTAATTCTCTGCAAAATTGAAGCAAATCAAAAACTCACCTTCAATAAATGTTCCTTTTGGTTTTTAAAAAGCGATGATTTTCCTTTGAAACAGAGTGATGCGTTTTTAATTTCAACAACCGTTTACAGAATTCATGCAGGAATTCATCGGTATCCATTACCAAAGTTTTCAAACTACGACTATCGGTTTGCAGCCAATTTCGAATCTTACTTCGTCGATTCCATGTTCATTGAAAGCGTTTGTCAATTTTTTTTCACTTTCGAAGTACCTGGGCAGTTTTTACACTCCCCTAGGTGACAGGAACTTGAAGATTTAGGGTATACAATATCATCCAGAAAATCGTTATAATTCTGTAAAGTCATGTCAGTATCTTCTTTCAAATGCTGAATATTGATCTTATTCAGCATCATCTTGACATTCTCATGATGCACACAAACACACACATATGAATACCACTGCTTCCTGCCAGAAACACCATGACGAAGTCATAGTTTTGTGAATTTTGAAGGTCTTATCTTCAGGCCTTCGTTTTCTGCCGTAAATTGTGCATATAACTGATTAAGATTACATAGCAGAAGCCTTTTTTGGACATGTGAACGAGTTCCATAATCATTTTTTACCGACACAAAGTCTCATTCCTGGTATCATTCGACTAATGCCATCGCGTTTATAAATAGTATATTGAGCAACGAGTGCAGGAAGTCACCGATTGCCCACGAGTGCGGGGTTGGGCGCACGAGCGAAGCGAGTGCGCACACTCGCAGTTTAGCACACTGCAGTAATGATTTGGTGGGGAATTCAGCATTTCGCGGTTGCTAAACAGACGTGCAAAGTAGCATTTCTTATGCACGTATAACAAAAAAGTCTTTACAAGAGTTTCAGTTTCTAGAGCTATCACTGTGTGACAGTGATTTTGCACTTTTATGGAGACCTAGCTCAAGTTGTAGATCTAGTAAAACTAAGAAAAACTGTATAGGAGAAATTTCCCATACACCCCCAAAATCTCATTTTTTGGCCAAAAAATCGTGTTTGGAAGTTTTATGAGAAAAACCACTCATAACTTCCCTAATTTTTACCCGATTTGAACATTTTTTTTAGTTTTGAAGAGGGAAAACAGGCCTTTCAGACTGTGTGTTTCTTATTTTGTTTAAATAAAAACTGACGAAACTGTAGTTGAAAGTATTTGCGATTTTTTTTCCATTTGTCCAACTTTGACGATATATTTACGATATTATTCGGGTTTAAAGATTTTTTTAACACAATATTTTGAAAGCAAATTTAATTCTGCGTCGAATGAGCTATTTTTGATTCAAATTCGAAGAGAATTGACGGAGTTGTGTGAGTTTTAAGATTTTAAGATCTTTTTGTTAAATTTTCATGTACGTAGCGGACGTGAAATTTACATCAGGGTGCGTCGCGAGGGATGAAAATGATATCAACCGTCATCAAAGCTATGTAATTTCTATTGGTTTTGTCTATACTTGTTCTAGTACAGTACAGTGCAGTACAGTACAAAACAGTGCAATATATTGAATTATTCAATACCCAAAACAATTTTTCCATTCTTTTCTTTTTCTGATCACGGTGTCCCTAGTCCTCATTGTATCTTCGCTAACAAAAAAAGGATATTTCTCGAGACGCTCCATCATTCAAAATTTCAGTGCTTACTGAAATATTGTATTATTGTTTATAATTGTTTATATATATTTCTTATTGTAAATAAGAAATATCTCAATAAGGATAAAGATTTAAATTTGTGAGAAAAATATGCATGATAATCACAATAAGTTTTGTTTTATATGGGGTTTGTTTGTGGATCTGCAGCATCGTTTGAAGTTGGAAAATAATAAAGCTGTGATTGATGGCTACAACGATTTTTTCAAACTTCAGTATACTACCTCTGATCGTTGCTATGAACCAGAATTCGCGTATCTCGACTGTTCATCGAAGTTCAAGAAATGGAAATCGAAAAGTTGCCATAAAGTTCAAATTTCATTATCTTCTCCGATGATATGGCATCATCAGATTTACCATAAACCGAACGACTGCTATTTTTGTCAAACAGAAGTATACGGTCATCATTATAAAACACGAAAACGCATAAAGTATGCTAATGTTGTGACTGTAACGAAACCCGAAGTCCTAAACGATATGGTTGACTCAACTGCAGTTCAAGAATTGAAGAATGTCCAACTCGATGATCATGATCAAGCTGATGATCATAAAGCTGATGATGAAGAATATCTTCCGTGTACATCAAGTTCAAGTGAAAGACATGCAATATCAAATGTGGACTTTCAGCATCTTTCACGTGATTTAGGTCTATCAAGAAGACAGTATGAGGTGCTGGCTTCTCGATTGAAGCAATGGAATTTGGTGGAAGATGACTTTAAGATCACGCTGCCTCGGATAGACGATCGAATTTCTTACAAAGAAATTTTCAAAGTTGATGAAGAGAATCGTAAGCTTGTTTATTGTTCAGATGTATCTGAACTATTCGACCTCTTGGAGTACGATCACATATCAAATGAATGGCGACTCTTCATTGATGGATCGTGCGTGAGTAAGTACTTTCTCAATAAGATGAATCTTATTCATTATATTCCTTTCTTGAATCTTGAGTTCAAATTTGTATGTTTTTTAGGTTTGTAAGCTGTGTTATTACACAATGAAGGTAGATTTCCATCAGTTCCATTAGCATGCGCAACTGATATGAAGGAAACGTATGATAATTTGGAAAGAATACTCTGCCTCATCAATTACGCTGCACATAAACGGCAAATAGTTAGCGACTTGAAGGTGCTGACAATTTTGTTTGGAATGCAAGGCGGGTACACTAAATATCCTTACTACCTTTGTGAATGGGATAGTCGTGCCCCGAATAGGTATGCTAGAACTCAATGGCCATCACGTCAATTCTTCAAAATTGGAGAAAAAAATGTTTTGAACCTTTCACTAGTACGACCCGCAAATGTCCTCCTACCACCACTACATCTGAAACTTGGATACGCGAAGCAGTTTTTGAAAAAATTGAGAGTCGACGGCGAAGCGTTTCTTTACCTGAAAGAAGTTGCATTCCCTAAATTGAGTGATGCAAAACTAAGAGGAGGTAACATATGATTCTTATTTTTTGACACTCGAGAGTGAATTAGTTTCCTACATTTTATTGAAGAGCTTTTGTTGTTAATTTCAGGAATCCTTGTCGGCCCTCAGATTTGGAAACTTATGCGAGATGAGGAATTCGCGAGCAAGTTGAATGCAGTGGGAAAACGAGCATGGAAGAGTTTCATATCATTGTGTGAGAATTTCCTTGGAAATAACAAGAGCCCTGATCATGTTGAAGTCATTCACGAATTTTTGAGTGCATATGAGAAAATGGAATGCAACATGTCCATAAAGATCCACTTCCTGCACTCACATTTGAATTTCTTTCCAGAAAATCTGGGCAAGATGAGTGACGAACAAGGTAAACGATTTCACCAGGTAATAGGTGCTATTGAAAAACGTTTCCAAGGAAAGAGCTCCATCAACATGCTTGCTGATTACTGCTGGTCACTGAAGCGAGAAATCAGTGATTAAGCATACAAACGGAAGAGGTCGAGCAAGCATTTTTGACTGAATGTTATTATAATTACAATAATAAATTAATATTCATAATAATAAATTATAATTAACAATTATTATGTAATATTACACAAAAATTACATAGCTTTGATGACGGTTGATATCATTTTCATCCCTCGCGACGCACCCTGATGTAAATTTCACGTATGCTACGTACATGCAAATTTAGCAAAAAGTTCTTAAAATATTAAAACACACACAACTCCGTCAATTCTCTTCGAATTTGATTCAAAAATAGCTCGTTCGACGCAGAATTGAATTTACTTTCAAAATATTGTGTTGAAAAAATCTTCAGAACCGAATAATATCGTAAATATATCGTCAAAGTTGGACAAATGGAAAAAAATCGAAGAATTGCAAATACTTTCAACTACAGTCTCGTCAGTTTTTATTTAAACAAAATAAGAAACACACCGTCTGAAAGGCCTGTTTTTCTTCTTTAAAACGAAAAAAAAATGTTTAAATCAGATAAAATTCAGGGAAGTAATTAGTGATTTTTCTAATAAAACTCCCAAAAACGATTTTTTCGCCAAAAAATGAGATTTTGGGGGTGTATGGGAAATTTCTCCTATACAGTTTTTCTTAGTTTTACTAGATCTACAACTTGTGCTAGGTCTCCATAAAAGTGTCTCAAAATTTTTGTTTTTTGTAACACAGATAATGCTCTTCCTGTTCTTGGATTCTGGAGTATAAGAATTCCATGTTCTAAAACTAATTTTTTCACATTTTCTGCTTGCCGCCTTGACTTACCAAATACCTTCATTAGTTTTCTGCTTCCCCAAGATTTTGGTGCAAGTGAAAGGAGTTGAAATTTGTCTTGTCTGTTTTTAGAGACTTTGAATTTTTGGATAATTTGATCAAGTACTTCAACGCCCGGTTTATGATAGTCGTCCTCACACTGCATCTTTCTGCCATTGGCCTATGAAGGCATTGAAAAATCTAGATCCTATTTATTGAATAATAAATAATAATAAAAAACAGAATTATATTATGAAATTGAATTATTTTTAAGGACAAACCTGCTTCAAGAAACTTTTCTCAGATAAAATCCGGAAATAATGTACCCAAATCGCATGCTGGGGTATTATATCGTGTCAAAGTATTTTTCTTATGGAAAACGAGAATAGTGGCACTTAAAGTGGCAGCAGTGACGAAGCAAAGAAATAAATAAAGACAAGTAAAGAAATGAACGAAGAAAAAAATGGATGAAAAAACAAATTAATGAATAAAAATTCTCACATTCAATTACATTGAGAATAGACATAAAGGACCAAAGTAATGTATCCGAAAATAAGCACATTTTTGTCGTATGAAAATGGTCACAATACTTCCCGTGTATGCAGTATGGCGCTAGTGCGGCACGCGTAATAAAATGGCAACCGTCTATGTTGGCATTTTACATTATTTACCACTGTGATGTGAATGTGATTTACATAGATGGATAAGTTGTTATTTACATAAAAACAGATTTATGTAATTTAAATAATTTTATTTATCGCGAAATATCTGCGATTGAACTGTGTGCATTTCGATGCGTTATGTACATATGACAGAAAAATGCTCTTTTTGGTGAAGTCAATGTACAGGACTTTGGTCTCCCATGTATATTCTCCATGTTTAAATAAATCACCCAGATCAAGAGAAAAATCACTTTCCTACACATTCAATAGATACAAGTTCAATAGATTTAATTTTCAAATCATGTTCGTAATTAATTTTACAATAACTGTAATGCAGGCATTGTAACTTGTAAACTCAACAATGACAGTCTCAACCCTGTAAATGCGATGAGCAGTTACACTAATAGCGTATGAAATTATGTGATGCAAGAAACTAGCTTGAGGTTGTTCCACGAGGTTCCCGGGCTTGAATTAAATGGGTACAAAATTTTGATTTTCGATAATGAGGTCAAATTTTTTCCATTTTGCAAAAGTGGTAAAAACCAGTTGAAAGATGGTGAAAAAGTCTGTCGAAAACATATAAAGTAAAATTATGCTTTATGCAAAAGGAAATAAGTTATGTAAGTTTGAAGAAACGGCTTCTCATCAAAAGTTTAAAAATTGTACCACCTCTACTTGAGCAAATGTTTGTCCAAAGGAAAAAATTTTGTGTGTACTAAGGACTTGTACTTACTTGTACTTACTTGTGTACTTGTGTGCCATCCAATAGGACTTTGACAAAAGTCAAACTTTTAACGCGATCGGACGAATTCATTTTTTGGGTGGCACCATTTGAGAATGCACCACATTCTTTGAGGATTATTTCATTTCTCACTTTGTCCACCAGTATTTTACCGCATATTATGCGCAGAGGTTTCATGCCAATCGCGTAAATTTTACTCTTATCCTTTTCTTTACAGGTCCATGTCTCGCTACCGTATAGTACAGTCGGTACAAACATAGAATTATGTATTACCATTTTAGCTCTTTATATATTTTACTTCTGAGAATGGGCCTTGCTCAACCGATAACTTTCCGACCCTCTTTTATGTGCCTATCTAACTCCCCATCTATCTTCTCGTCACTAGTAAATAGGCTACCTAGATATATGTAATTATCAACTTGTTCTAATCTCCCATCATTTAGGACAGTGTTGCACATTGTTTTCTCACCTTTTCCTTTAAACACTATAATTTTTTTTGTTTACATTAATTTTGAGGTCCATGTTCTTTATACTTGTATTTAGTTTGCTCAACATTATTTGCAAGTCTTCGATTGATTCTGATCCATCAACCTTGTCATCTGCGAAAGCTAACCCACGTACCCTCACTGCCTCGAGATCTACACGTTCGTTGTCGAAGAGGGCCATTCTTAGACACTTGTCCATAAATATCATAAATAGCCATGAGGACATAACGCATTCTTATTTAACGCCTTGCATAATATCAAACCAGTCATTCAGTTTCCCATTAACCCTTGCACTCGCTTTGTTACCTGCATATATTGTTTTTATTGCTTGTAGGAGCCATCTATTGACTCCGTACTCTTTGAGGACTTCTCAAAGTTTACTTCTATCCACCTTGTCAAATGCTTTTTCTAGGTCAACAAACGCACAAAAAACTTTCTCTCCTACTTTTAAACTTTTTTTCTGTGATCTGTCTTAAGCTGAATATTTGATCCGTACATGATCTTCCTGGAATAAATCCACTTTGGACTTCCCATATCTTTTCTTCTGTTATTTTCATTACCCCGTGGATAAGTATTTTTGAGCATATTTTACTTACGGTACTTAATAAGCTGATACATCTGTCATTATTGCAGTTTCTTTTATCTCCCTTTCTTTTGTATATTGGTACGATAATCGCTTTTCGCAGCCTTACCGTTTTCAAGTTCTTAATTATATCTCTAACTTCAGTGACTTTCAGAGCGTGTTCTATCCCTTCTGTATCATATAGCATTTCACATTTGCTGTTTCTCATGCTGACAAACTCTGTATTTTTACTTTCCTTCATCTTTTTAAATAATAGCTTCTTGCTTCCTTAAAGTCGTTTTGTATTTTCTTCTCATCTTCTGTTCTGATTTTATATTTGCTCTTCTTGACTAGTCATTTAACATTCCTATTTTTGTGTATGTAATCATTTTTGAGCCTATTTATTTCATCATCTCTAAGACCTACGATGTTCAACGTTCTCTCGTACGCTTCTTTCTTTTCTTGTCGGGCTGCCTTAATTTCATCATTCCACCATGCATCACCAGACTTTCTTCCTAATACCGCCGTACCACACACTTCAGGCACAGTTTTAACAATGATATCCCGTAGCATAGTCCTTGTGCCCTCTGTATCTTTATTGCTTATAAGCGCTTCCTAATTTGCACTATCAATGCGTTCGTTTAACACATTCTGAAAATCTATCCGCACTTCCGGGTTCTGTAAATTTTCAATCTTGATTCGCGTTTGTTTCTTTTGTTTGGTTCTATTTCTTCTCCATCCTCGCCCTAAGTTTATTTTGGAGACTAGAAGGTAATGGTCAGTATTGCATTCAGAGCCCCTCATGACTCTTGTATCTTTTACTAGTTCTCTTAGTCTTTCATCCGCAATAACGAAGTCAATTATACTGTGGCTATTTCCTTCATGCCAGATGTACATGTGGATCATTTTATGTCCAAACGAAGTATTTGTAATAAATAGGCCCTTTTCTAAGCATAATCTAACTAATCTTTCCCCGTTATAATTTTTTCTTGAATCCCCAAAATTACCTGGCACCCTTTCTGTATCTGTACCCTGACTTTGAACGCTGACCCGTCCGTTCATATCTCCCAGCAGAATGATTCTTTCACCATGATCGCAAGTTCTTATTGTATCATTTAAAATGTCCCAGAAGACGCCTTTGACTTCTCTCGGATCGCTATCAACTGGGGCGTAGCACGCTATGATAAATAACACCGGTACACAAAAAAAAACACTTTTCTGTTCTACAGATGCGACACATATATTCCTATGTATTCTGACCCGCTGAGCACGAATCCGTGGTCCGTTTGACCCCATCACATCTGGGTCAAGGGCATTTGAAGGTCAAACGGACAGAAAAGTCACTTGGATGAAGATAACTACCATAATTTATGTTTTTTGGGTCGCTGAATCCGAATCCGGGGTACATTTGGACTCAGCGAGTCAAGGTCAAGGTCATTTCAAGGTCAATTTCGTTCATTCCACTAAAAACAAATTTCTGACTGCAAATTCTGAAAGAACGGAAGATTTTACGTCCAGATATGTATGTTATTATTTTTTTGTGACTACCTGTTAAGGTCATTTTATTTAAATATATAGATGATTCATATGGGTAAATGGTAAATGGGCTACATGGGACTAGACTACCATACTAATATATTGTGGGGGTCGCTAAGTCTGAATCCGAGGTCCGCTTGACCCCACGGTGCCAAGGTGAAGGTCATATCAAGGTCATATCAAAGTTAGATCGAAAGAAAAATGTGTTACCGATCCAAAATTTGACTTCTACATGTGGGTAAACTTTCCCTGGCGTCTCGATATTTTTCTGCTTTTACCCACGCTTGTAAGGAACTTTTGACAGCTCTAACGATTCGGCAAGTGAGCTTTTATGAAGCCGCCCTTATCCGATTTGCCTGTTACACCAACGATCAGCTAACTTTACTTGAGCGAGCAAAGCTAGTGGCTTCAAATTTTAAAGACGGTGGTGACAACTTTTATGTGAACAAAAGACAGTTTCTGTACGAAGTTACCTGCAACACCATTTACCCGAAGTTTTTTCTGTGCTCCACGTGGTGACGGCGGAAAACGGATTTTTTTCTTGCTTTTCATTTTTCGGCTAAGCCTTGTGGTGAAGGCATTGTCCCGTCATGGCTGGCACGAGAGAAAGTACGATGCAGGGTATTGGACGCCCAGTATCGGCGATTGGTCAGGGTGAGGAAACGGGCCCACAATCGTCGTCATCCAGCTACCGCCACCCTTTATTGGTTGGCGATTCAACTGATAAAGAATATAAAGCTACAACAAGTAATCATGTTTTTACCAACCATGACTGCAACAGCGATAAAAATGTTTTTTGCTACGTTTGTGGAAAGTATGAAGTCATCACTTGCCGTAGGTCAATGAATGAGCACTGTAGAGACATATATCGTCAATGTTATAAAAGAGAAATTTCCCTTCAAAATGAAACATTTGCTCCAGATAGCATTTGCAGTGCTTGTTACACTATGCTTTTACGTTGGAATAAAGTGAAAAACAATAAAATGTTAAAATACTCCTCACCGGTAATATGGTCAATACCTCAATCAGAAAAAGACTGTTATTTTTGCAACACAAAAGTTAAAGGATTCAACGTTAAAAACAAATCAAGAATATCTTATGCAATAGTGTCTTCTGTCATAACTGCAAAGTCTAACCAAGAGTCTGCTATCGAAAATATGGATACGAGCTCAATGATAAATGAAGCTTCGACAAATAAAGAGACAGATAGAGAGGTTATGTTAGACGGTGAAGAAGAATCTGATGATTGCTCATACGAAGACCATGAAAATGAAGAATATGTGCCAAAATTGCGGAGAAAGCAAAAAAATGAATCTATAAGACTATTCAACCAAGATAGTTAAAACGATTTCATCAGGAGCATGGGTCTTCCTAAAGATGCTTCTGAATATATGGCAGCTGAGTTAAATAGCCGTGGAATGGTAGAACAGGGGACGAAGTCATCTTTCTACAGGAATCGAGAAAAGAAGTTCCGTCAGTACTTCAATAAAGATGAAGAAGGTATGTTGGTATATTGCAGAGACGTTAACGGTTTGATGAATGAACTAAAAAATGATGTTTACGTTCCAGAAGAATGGAGATTGTTTATAGACTCGTCAAAACAAAGTCTTAAGGCAGTGCTGCTTAACAATGGAAATGAGTACGCAAGTCTACCAATAGCGCATTCAACAAAATTAACAGAAAGTTACGAAAACGTCCAATATGTATTGGAGAAAATTGAATATGACAAACATAAGTGGCAAGTTTGTGGTGATTTGAAAATCATAACCATTCTCCTTGGTCAACAATCAGGATATACAAAGTATCCCTGCTTTTTGTGTTTGTGAGATACCAGGGATCGCACGAATCATTACAAGAAGAAGGTTTGGCCATAAGAGAACAACTTGAACCTGGAAATCATAA
Organism: Andricus quercusramuli; assembly: GCA_932178445.1. Lineage (NCBI taxonomy): Eukaryota > Metazoa > Arthropoda > Insecta > Hymenoptera > Cynipidae > Andricus > Andricus quercusramuli. Next base: position 6,127 of record CAKNXH010057899.1, on the reverse strand, counting down.
TGTACTCCAACAACCTTTAATTGATCCATCAAAAGTATTGCTCCCGCCTCTGCACATTAAACTTGGACTTATGAAACAACTCGTCAAAGTTTTGAATAAAGAAGGAACATGTTTTCAGTACTTGACAAATGAATTTCCTCGATTAAGTGATGCTAAATTCAAAGAAGGAGTATTTGATGGACCTCAGATCCGTAAAATGTTTTACGACGAAAATTTCATCAAGACAATGACAGGCTTAGAAAAAGCTGCTTGGCTCAGTTTTCGAGATGTTGCTCAAAACTTCTTAGGAAATTACAGAAGTAATGACTACAAAGCAATCGTAGCAAATATGGTGAGGAACTATCGACGCTTGGGATGTTTGATGAATCTCAAACTTCATTTCATGGACTCTCATATTAGCTATTTCCCTGAGAACTTAGGCGATTACAGCGAAGAGCAAGGGGAGCGTTTCCATCAAGATCTAAAAGACGCTGAACTTCGATGGCAAGGAAAATGGGACGTGAATATGTTGGCGATGAAGATGGTGATAGTTCGAAGAGAACAAGAAATTCACTGCATAGATCCTCTGACAATAAAAGAGAACGTTATAAGCGAAAGAAAGAATAAACGCTATTCCAAAATGCCATATCGTAACTCTCGTTTAGTCCTGATTCGTTGGGTTAAAGGAGATTCAGATTCGAATTCAGCTACCCTTAAAACATGTAGAAGTCAAATTTTGGAACAGTGACACATTTTTCTTCAGATCTAACTTTGATATGACCTTGATCTGACCTTGACCTTGGCTCCCTGGGGTCAAATGGGCCTCGGATTCAGACTTAGCGACCCCCACAACATATTAGTATGGTAGTCTAGTCCAATGTAGCCCATTTACCATTTACCCATATAAATCATCTATATATTTAAATGAAATGACCTTAACATGACCTTAGAGGTCGTCATAAAAATATAAAAACATACATATCTGGACGTAAAATCTTCCGTTCTTTCATAATCTGCAGTCAGAAATTTGTTTTTAGAGAAATGAACGAAATTGACCTTGAAATGACCTTGACTTCGACTCGCTGAGTTCAAATGGACCCCGGATTCGGATTCAGCGACCCAAAAAACATAAATTATAGTAGTTATCTTCACACAAAATACTTTTCTGTCCATTTGACCTTCAAATGCCCTTGACCCAGATGTGCTGGGGTCAAACGGACCACGGATTCGTGCTCAGCGGGTCAAAATACATGGGAATATATGTGTCGCATCTGTAGAACAGAAAAGTTTTTTTTTTTGTGCCGGTGTAATGTTTTAATTCCTACCTTCATTCTAACTCACAGCAATCTGGGTGATACATATCCTTGACCTTTGAGATGCTGTCTTGCTTTTTCATTCATAATCAAACTGACCCCTTGACTACCATGTGATTCACTACCTACACCTGACCATATTTTAAAACCGCCTTTCAACACCCCATTTTCTATGTTTCTACTTTCGCAACCCTTTTTCTTCGTCTCAGGTACACATAGAATATCTAGTTTCCTTACGTGCATAGTTTCTCGTAGTTCTCTTACCTTAAAAGCTTTCTGCAACTTATCAGCGTCAATATAAATGAAAGTTCCTTCATGAATATGCTGTACAAACAACTCCAAAAATAAAGTTTATACACAAAAGCAATTGCAGCTGCTCTGACACTAGAATTTCCTTATAAAACCGAGTTTGCAGTAGCAGCCGTAGACTCTTCTAAGCAAGAATGTCAGGTTTTCTTTTGTAAGTAATCACCATTGCAACTGCCCTTTACATCAAAATCTTTTTTATCCTGAAACGACTCAAATCTTGCGAACAAAAGCTTTCCTGCCATCTCCATAAAGAGGTTATGACAAGCAGGACAAAAGCGTCTCATCTCGCCTCCACAATCCCGGCACATTTCGCCTCAAATCACAATTTTGATTAAGATTTCAATATAACCTGTTTTTATTAATTAATTGTATATGAATGATTAGTAGATCAAAGTTTGATAAATATACTTCACGAAAAACCTTAGGATGAAAATATTATATATTATTTTCAATAATTTCTTTTCGTTTTAAAATACCATAGAATAATAGGATTCAGGCGTTGAAATTGCATTAATTTGTACTTCAAAAATTTTTTTGGTTTGTTTTCGAGAAATTTATTATAATTATTTCTATTATTACTAAAAAGAACCGCAACAAAAACTACATATTTTTAGAGAAAATTCAGTGTTTTGTTTCTTTCTATTTGTTTCTTTCATTGCCATGAAATCGGCAATTTTCCATTCGCTTCACAGGCACAAAAAACCAGACTTTTCTTATATAGGTGTTATAAAAAATATTGTGTGCGTCGTTGGAAAGAGGCGATTTCACTCTTGTGATAATAAACCTGCTTCGCTCGGTCATCAAGTTTCACACTCGTTGAAATCGCTCTCATTTCTCGCTTGTCGGTTAATTAAAAAAAACTTTCTAAATCAATTAAATTGAATGAAATTATTACTTCATGTCGACTAAATCTAAATCAGAAAATTTATATTTTTCAGTGATTACTAGTGATATAAAAAGTAATAGTTGTTACACTACAGAAAAAGGTCAAGAACCACCCATGAAAGACAAAGCTGTTAAGTTAGTTAAATCCACTGAAGTTTTAATTAATAAGAAAAGGAAATTAGTTGCAACTTCGACTTGGACGGTGACTAGTTTCGATAATTCAGAAGACAGCTCAAAAAATAAATCAAACAAAATAGATATCGATGATGTGTTTGATTTAATGCATGATACGATAACAAACAAAGTTGAAGAAAAAATAAAGGATATAAGAAGCAAACATAAACTCAACGTACGAAGCACGCAAAAGGAAGTTGATGATAATGAGAGTGAGGTCGAAGATGACTACTTCGATAAACTCCAATGGAAGCAATCCAATCAAAAATCAATAATAGACCAACCGTTGGACGAAGTTATTGACAAGAGAGATACATCGAATAAAGATGTATCGATTCAAAAGACATTAAGTGGTAACAGTCAAAAAATAAAAATACACTTACAGGGAGGTCTTAAAGAAGTAAAAATAGATCCTAACGCGTTTAAAACAGTAAAGACAAAACAGTTGAAAACGCAAATGCCAGATATAAACAGGGCAGAATGTGAAGCTTTGGATGATGACGATGAAGAACCAGATCGCTACGAATTAATGAATGAAGCATTTTCTGATGAGGATGTTGTCGAAGATTTTAGAAAAGAAAAAGAAGAAGAGGTAATGTATCAATTTTGTCAGTACTCATAATATACCATTTTATATTGCATTCTATACGTAATATATGTAATCTATATAAAATGTTATTTTGAAGGTTAAAAAGTCATTACCAGAAGATGTAGATCTTAAACTACCAGGATGGGGGACTTGGGGTGGTAAAAATATTAAGCATTCTTCGAGAAAGAAACGGCGATTTATTCTAAGATTTCCCAAAGGCGCTCCACGTAGGGATGAAAATAAAGGAAATGTTATAATCATTGAAGAAAATAATCCTGCGATCAAGAAGCATCAAGTTACTGAATTACCATTCCCATTCAGCAGTGTCAAGGACTACGAGGCCAGTATGCGTGCACCAATTGGAAGAAATTTTGTACCAGAAAAGTCACATAGAAGACTTATAAAGCCTGCAGTTATGACAAAGATGGGTAAAGTTATTGAACCGATGGATGAAGATTCATTAGTTAGCACTAAGAATTTCAAGAAAAAACCAAATCCCGGAAGTAAAGAAGAATTTTTTAAGAAGCGCAAAGTTAAACTCTAATCTTAAATATTTCACGCTACAAAGTTACTTTCAGAAAATTAATTAGGTAATTCTGTATATATATATATATATATATATATATATATATATATATATATATATTTATATATATTCAATACAGTGAACTCTTGCCGATTTCATGGGCCGCGAAACGTAAGCATTTGCGCATTTCAAGACTGGAGGGGCTCCCACGTCTACCGCGAGTCGTTGAGTGAGTTTTGTCAAGCGACGTTCCTTAGCTACCCTTAGCTACTTGTATCGATGTGCGCGCTGTAAGCATGTATACGCACTTGCGCATCATGCATGTTTTTGATGACGTACGACGTGACAAATATAACATTGCCTCGAAATAGTACAATTTGCCAACTAAAAATCAATGTAATAGAATCAAAAAACGACTCAAATATTTCGCGGACTATTGAGCATTGTAGCATGACGTCACGACCATCTAGGATAGGTGGAAATGTCAAGACGGTTAGCATGGTTGGCACATATTGACACGGGAGACGAAACGTAAAAGTAAGTTATAAATGTCTGAATAGTAATATTTTTCAAGTGTAGAATGCATTTGCGCAATTCTGTTTCATCTTTTTCTAGGTTGAAGGCCTGTCTGTTTCACGAAATACATTCAACTATCCAAAATCTGAGGTTCAGAGTACCCGATTCTGATCAAGTCGATTTGATATACTAACTTCAAATTATGTATATTTTATTTCGTGAAACTAAAAGGTCGACAAAAGAATGGAACATGACTGAGAAAATACATTCACACTTCACAAATATTACTATTCGTACATTTATGACTTTTACGCTTAGAATATTTTCTCCAAAAAGTCGTATGCCTTCCCATGACGTCATACAAAAATAGTCAATTCAAACCAACGAGGGCTTCCCGCTCTGTGGGCCTCTTTTTAATTGGTCAGATACTGACGCGGGCGAGACTGTACAGGGACCGTGTTGGGAGGTGACGGAACTGCGCAATTTGAAATAGCCCAGCACGGGGGACTCGAAATAGGTGAGTCTTGAAATAGGCAAGAGTTCACTCTTGTTTGAAATTATCTTCGTTATTTTGACTTGTAATTGACACTAGTATGCTTATTTCAGGAAAAAATAAAAGTGACCAATAGTTTTTATGTCATATCTTGATTTATTTACAAAGAGAGGTATTCACTTATAGAGAGCCGATTGCAATGGTACTTAAAGAGTGTGAAAGTGCATAGAAATCCATTAAGTATTAGTTAGATTCAACAATACATATTTTTTCTTACCAATGGGCCTCACGCAGCTGAAAATCCTGTACCAAGAAAGGAACCTTTAAAGGATCCTGTACAACTAAAGCTGCTATATAATTGATCTCTAATTCAATTGTGGATTGTAAAAATTGATAAAAAATAACCAGTTATTATTATTGTAAACAATTATTTCAACAAAATTAATAAACTCATATAGTTCTACTAAAATCTTTTTGGCATTATGTTAATTGACAACTTACCAGGCTATTTTCTGAATTAATGAAGTATATCTTAGTAAAAGCATACTTTTTTATTGTGATAAGGTCAGGAACGTCATTTATGAAGAGACACTCTCCTTATTTGAAATATTTCTTTTGGTATCATTTTAAATGGTATTGGTATTTATATATTGAATTTCTTTATGATATAGGTCTTTTTTTTTAATCGTTTAACTTTTATGTCAGGTTCATTGCCACTGACGTCGGGCAATGTCTATTATAAACTACAGGTTTACGCTACTTCGGACTGTGGCTGGCCATTGTCAACATTACCCAGCAATTTCGGGCGTTGTTGTCTAATAGGCCAGTCAGCAAGGGGAAAAAATCTTATATTAAATCTAAAAACTTTCAAACTTTGCAGTTACATAAAAATACTTCCCTGATGATTAAAGTCGATTTGCAACCCAGTCAGAGGGCCCCCCAAGCTGCAATGTATTTCACCGTGACAAACTTTGTGTCACCGATGTGCCCAACTAGGCCGCGCAATCTCATTATTTAAAAAAAGTTCCACTAAGGTTATAAGCCACTAAAAATAAATATATTTTTTGATGGCGTGGAGAGCAGAAGATGCGTTTTTTTAATCCACAATATCAATTTTGTAGAAATTAAATATTAAATAAACCAAATATTGTGGGAAAATTAAGATATTTTTTTAAATAGCACATACGTTGTTATCATAAACTCTTCATCCCTGTCGTAAATTTAAAAAAAGGGGCTGTCGATTTCACCCGTAAATTCATTAATTTCAATTTCATCACGATTATTATTAACAAAAGCGTCAATAATATTAATAAATATAATAATTATAGATTTGATACTTTCAC
>CAKNXH010057897.1:893-34516 GCA_932178445.1 Andricus quercusramuli | reverse complement strand
AAGGGAAACAATTGTTTGTTATTAAATAATAAATTATTACAAGTAGTTGTTTAAAGAATCAACTAAAATGGATCAAATGGATGAAAATTATAATTTTCATGGAATTATATTACGAACGGGGAAAACCAGGTTATAGAGAAAAACCAGGAAATAATGTAGCAATGATGCATGTTCTCTCTCTCTCTCTATTATAGGTAAATGCGTCGTAGAATTAGTCATAGTAATTAAGAATATCCGGTCGAGATTAAGTCCCGACATAAGGGCGCCGAAATATGTAGTAAACAAGTCGGAAGGGTCTAGTATATTGCGCAAATCTATGAATCAGCAGGGATTGATCTGGATTAATCTGGATCAGTCTGGATCGGAATTCTTACTTGTTTTGTAGCACTAAGGGTGAAATCATCCATGCGCTGATTGGTGAATAATGTCGACATCGTTGTAAATTTAGAATTATGATTGGCTGTTAGTGACGGCAATTTGAACACGAGGTCTTCTACGTCACTAGATACGAAATTATAAATATAGGAGCGCACATTCAAACCGGCGGAAAAAAGCCTTCCTGCATTCGGTAATCTTAATATTTAACATCGAGATTTTTTTATCTGTAGATTTTACTTAATGTCTGCTCCGGAAAGCATACTGTTTGATCTCTTGGAGATTTTTTCAGATGTAAATTATCAGCCCTTCCAAATTTCCCGCGTTTACGAAGAATTGCATTTTATCGTGATTATAATATATAATCAGAACGGTTTCACTCAATATACCTTGCCACGAGAGCAACTGGAATCTGATTCCAATTCAGAGTTGGAATCAACCTAAATCCATTTTAATTCGGATTTTTATTGTAATTCTTATTATTAATAAATGCCTATAATTCGGATTTGAGTGTGCGCGATAAATTACGAAATAACTTTTTCGTCGCTGTAAAAACCCAGATATTCAGTTAACTTATTGTGATGTGCAATTAAATAAACAGTGAACTTTTGTTAATAGAACTAAATATATTATTGTTTCATTCATTAAATCCTGAATTCATCTTGAGAGTTCGCGGTTTTGGCTTTCAAGTCATTTGAAATCAGCAACGAACCTTTGGAACTTGCAACGTCCAATCATCATTGGAGCCAGCGGAATATAGTCAACTTCCGTAATTTCCGGACGTAACAATACCATTCTCAATCTCGCACGACTTCTCGCATGCGAGATCTAGGGTGATCGATTCAAGAATAGGCCTAGCCAAAAAACGTTCCATTTTCGTCAAACTCGCGCATACTAGCTCCACGGCCATCTTGGTTACCATTCATCACAGCCGCCAGCTGTACATTTATTCAATATGGCTGTGTAGCTGGTATCGTTGCTGATTGGCTGCAATTTTTTTCACTTGCGCGTAGCTAGACCTGGTGTGAATTGGATCATGCTGGGAGAGCTTAAGGCTAGACCGTGTATTCTTAGATCATGCTTTGTTTCGTTTTCTACCTTTTGGGACGATTTTGATAAAGTTTGACGAAGTGAACGTGTTGATTTTCAAAAGAGAATATTCATTTAATAATGTCAAAGTTTACTTTTGGAACGCCAACTACAACTGCGCCAACTGGAAATACAAGTACCAGTTTTGGTATACAACAAAAGTGCGTATTTCTGAAAACCTAACCTAAAATGAGTTTTCATATTTATTGTAGATTCCACCCAGCAAGAAGGAATCGATTGAATCGGAGCATTTAAGGATGTAGATTCACGCGAATTGCTGTTAATAGAGTTATGAAACTTTCCATTTGAATGTTGATAACATAAAATATTAGGCTTTACATGGACGAATTTAACCAAGTATATTTTTCCGGCTACAAATGTATTTCTCCAAGAGAATTCGTCCATTTATAGTAGAAGAATATCAATAACCGTTCCGGGCGGGGCTTCGCGCCAAGTTTAAGCGCATCTGGGCTGCGCGGATACGCTCTCGTGCTTCACGCTCGTTTTTGTAAGTTTAATGCGCGCAATTTCGACTACATTTTTTCGAATATGATACATATTGTAACTTAAATATAACGTAGTGTATACAGTTACGGCATTTTTTGCCGTATTTTAATTTTGTAGTACGGCATTTTAGTAACTGGTCACACAAGAGTGATCTGTCAAATCTCGGACCCCTTTTCCAAGTCTCCCTTGAAAATATACGAGTGTTAGTGACTGGTCACAGAAGAGTGACCGTGAGAATTCGTGATTCGAATCTGAAGATAAACAGTTCGCAAATTAGTGATAAAGTGTATAATTATATAGGAATAGTGAAGTGATGGGCAATTCTTTAGTGTGTAATGTTCTTGATTATATGCCACTTTGTGTGTATTTATAACTTAACATTCCTCATTTTATGATAAAATAGTAAAATATTCTACTATTTTTCCAAAGTAGCAAAAAATATAATCAGAACAGAAAGTTCCTTATTGACACAAAAATTTTGCCGGACTAGAAACTTTAAATACGGCAAAATTTGCCGGAGCTCAATACTCGACCTAAATATAAAACTGCACTAAAAAAAAATCCCAAGTAAATTTACCTTTTGGCGTGTAACATTTTCTTAGTAAAAGCACTGTAATTTTATCAATATCGTGTGAATGTTTGAGTAATTCCGAAGGCACTTTACAAAAGTCCTGGAAAATTACCAGAAAAATGTAAAATAACACTAAGAATGACTGGGCACAAAAGACCAGTCATAAATAGGGTAAAATTACACTGGAATGGAAAGTAATAAGAAGTAGTAAAATAGCACCGCTCGGGGAAATTATTAGTTGATTTCCGTACTTTTCCGTCCCTTTGGTAATTTCACAAACGTTGTGTAATTCAGTTTACAAGCGGCGTGCAAAAAAGCATACCAGATTGTAATTCGTGAGTTTTGACGTTTGATGGCGCAAACGCGTTAGAACATAGAAGAACGCTAGAATGTGCAGGGACACGGGGTTAGGGCGCAGGGCTCCGAGGGTGTGAGACACACGACGTGAGATTTTTGAGGTTATATTTAACCTATCCCAGTAAGCAGGCTTTGCATTGATCGGGATTAAAAAATGTAATTCACTTCAATACCTGATTTTTCCGGTCTTCTCCTTAACCGTTGGGGAAATAGGTATGAGAAAAAATCAATCTCCTTCAATGCACTTCGAAAAATTTAACAAAAAAAACTGAAAGGAATCTAAAACTACGAAAATCCGTAGTCAGGATCAATAAAATTGAATCCCTGCCAATGAACGTCGAAAATTGCACAGAACGGTACTGAAGGGGATTGAAAAGTTCGAGTTAATTATTTTTATCCTACCTCAATCGAAAATTCTACTTCCGACGCCTGTGGACTGTGGACGACGACCTGTTTAGAATTCGAAACAATATCAGAAAGATTTATTCTGAAGGTATTAGAGGGAATTAAATAAATTTAAAATTAATTCTACTTTGCGGAATTAGAAACAATTCAGTATACATATTTTCTGAGAGGAATGGAAGGAATTAAATAAATTTGAAATGTATCCTACTTTACGAAATTGAAAACAATTAATTATAGATATTTTTTGAAGGTACTGTAAGGAATTAAATAAATGTAAATTTTGTCTTGTTTCTTGAACACAAAATAATTCCGAGAGTCGTTATCGCTATGGGAACTGCAGGGAATTAAATTTTTAGAAAAAGTATTACTCTCTTGCGGATTGGAGGTCGGTGGAAGAATTAGGTTTTAAATAAGATAGAAAAATGTTCATTTTGTCGCTGAAATCGGAATTTCACAATTCTTTTCAATTCAAGCCTTCTGACTGGGATGGGTAATAAAATATATTTTATTTGAACAAATAAATTCGTAAACGTGTTTTTTCCTATTTGGAAATTCTGCTAAAAAAAAAAAAAATGGAGCGTCTTCTCTCCGGTCATATAGAGCGCATGCGCGATAATTGTATACCTATTTTACATGGAGAGTGAAATTTTGCAGCACTCTTGTGAAAGTACATTGAGTCTGAACTTCCGAGCCGGAATTTTCCCATCTGCGTGTAATTTTACACTATCCTCCTTATTTTTCACAATTTATGTAATCTTACCCTATAAATGACTGGTCTTTTGTGTCCAATCAAGTAGAGTGTAATTTTACATCGATTTTTTTACAGTGTATGATTTAAACCCCTAATGGGCTATTGAGAACCGAACTCATGGCGCTGGGATCGCAAGATGGCGGAGGCAGACGGGAGATTTTGAATATCAACATAGTGTTAAGTGTGAGCGAAACCTTTAATAATTAAACAAATGAAGCTCTCCCTTGGTGAAATTTTCTGTTTTCGCGAATTCTTCGTCAACGAAGAGAAATTTTATCGAAGACAAACGTGTTAGTCCAAGAGCTGGTGACGTTTTTCGTGAAGTGAGAGTATAAGTCCTAGTTTTTCGCTTATATGTCTGGGAAATGGCCCTTCTTTCGAAACCCGTAAATGCCAGACGCCCTGCCTGGGGCGTTTGGACACCTGAGCCAGGTGAAAAAATCGGAAATTTGCAGTGATAGTATAAGAGCCAATTTTCTTCTAGTATCGATTATTGATGCCCCAAGTTTATTATTATTCAATCGCCAGACCGATAGCTTGGGGATAACATACTTCCAGACTCGATAATTATCAATAAAAAAAGTTGGATTTTGCAGTGAGAGTATAAGGTCTGGCGTTTTCAATAACATAAAGAATAGTATTCACAGGTAGCATTCGTAAAACGACAGACCGAAATTCCGGGGAGAACACCTTGAAAATGAATAATTTTCCTCCAAAGTGTGGGCCAGAGCGGGGACCGAGGGACGTGGCCGGCAGTCGAAGTAGCCGTTATCCCCTCCATTCAGCCTTTTGCCCTGACGCTGCTGCTCCCTTGTCCCTCGGTCCCCGCTCAAACCACATTTTAGAGGAAAATTATTCATTTTCAAACTTAATTTTCAAGGTGTTCTCCCCGGAATTTCGGTCTGTCGTTTTACGAATGATACCTGTGAATACTATTCTTTATGTTATTGAAAACGCCAGACCTTATACTCTCACTGCAAAATCCAACTTTTTTCATTGATAATTATCGAGTCTGGCAGTATGTTATCCCCAAGCTATCGGTCTGGCGATTGAATAATAATAAACTTGGGGCATCAATAATAGACACTAGAAGAAAATTGGCTCTTATACTATCACTGCAAATTTCCAATTTTTTCACCTGGCTCAGGTGTCCAAACGCCCCAGGCAGAGTGTCTGGCATTTATGGGTTTCGAAAGAAGGGTCATTTCCCAGACATATACGCGAAAAACTAGGACTTATACTCTCACTTCACGAAAAACGTCACCAGCTCTTGGACTATGTTTTAAACGCTGAATATATTATTTATTGTGGGAAAAAGTCGGTGACCAATTTGTTTGCTCTTGTAGCATATTATATGCAAACCTCGGGTTTAAAAAACAATCCTCACGAAATAAAAGATGAAATTGCCTTAAATGGTAAAATATTAAAAATGGAATGCATGCAGTTGCAACGCTGGTCTAAGTGGACAGTTCCTTTTTTCAATACGACGCGGGTTTATTTACGTACAGATTAATAGTATAAAGGATCTTGAATTATTATTTATTTTGTCTTCAGAATATACATTATAAGATTTAATTGCAAATGAGAAGTTATATAACTAATGGGTTGAAATTAAATCGTAAATAAATCTCAGAATTTGATGTTAGCTGTCAAGTAAAAAGATAAGATTTCTTACATGCACATTGCAAATTGCTTTTTAATCAGCAACCCGATTAAAAGGCTGGCATGAAAAAGCATTGAGAATTGGGAATAACTAAAAATGCCGTTTCTGTCCTTTGTTCTTGAATCCTTGATATGTAGGAAAAATAATCAAATGCCAATCCCTTTCAAAGCAGATCGGAGCTTCCAAACGTAACCTCAAATAAATTATAATTACAATTTTCGTTTAAAGCATTAGAAGGCGCTCCGAACGCCTAAAATGTTCAAAATATAGTAGGATTGTGTTCAAAAATATCACTTTTTCAAATTTTATCAATTAAAAAAATATAAAGTCATGATAAACTTTTTTTTTTTAATCATTGTTCATCACAGCTATCTGTGTGGAAATCAATCCTGACAACGTAAAATGACGGCGAAAATTTTCTAATACTTTTCAATGCAAACCTTCTTACCGGCAGGGGACATACATGTCTTTAAATTAACTTTAAAAATATGTAAGGAAGTTGAACATGGACTTCTTTTCGAAGAATGTTCTTTGATTGTCAGAAACATCCTTGGCGGAACAGATGGCGTAATCTTTTCAGATAATACACCGGTTAAATTAATAGAAATTAAGTGTCCATTCACGGGAAAAACACAGAGTATACTTGACGTTATGGAAGGGCAAGATAGCAAATACTTAATTCCAAACGGTGACAAGTTATAAATTGAAAAAAACACTCTTACTATGCCCAAGTTCAGTTAGGTATGGCAATTCTAAACTTGCAGAAAACTGATTTTATATTGTATGCTTCCTTTGATAATACCTCACATGCTATAAAGATAGATTTTGAGGAAGCCTTTGTTGTAGATCTTTTAGAGCAATTAAAACTAGCTTATTTCAACGATATGATTCATCATGTGTGTTAACGAGAATATTAATTACAAGGCATAATTGGGATTCTTGTTATTTCATTCAAACATTTGCACGAAAATAATTTGTAATTACCTTAGTATTATTACTTTTATTTTACATTCAAGAATAAACGCCATTTTCACACAAGAATTTGTCATTTCTTAAAATCGGTTGACTCATGTTCACATAGTCGCACAAATAGTTGTAAATATTTGCTCACATTTTGGAATAAGATTCATTGGCCTTACTTTTAGTAGCTCTTGATTCAAAACGCATTCCACTTTCAATATTCATTTTTAAAAACACGAGAATTACGCGAAATAATACAAAAAATCTGATTATTTTTAAATATATGTCTTATCCGGGTTTCTCTAACGTGTTTACTAGTAGAAAGCAAAGATAGTCTCCCGTCGTGACAACTTCGAAATTTCATCACCAGGTGGCGTATTCGACCTGAGCGGTTCGCAATACAGTCAGAGATGAGGTGGGAGATTGCTCATGCAATGGAAGAAGAGACTCCGTCAAAATTTGGCTGCTAAAAGCGCCCCCTTGGCCGGTGGACCAAGTCCCGAGAGTTACATAGCAGTTTCCGGCATTTCGTTAAAAATGAGTTACCATGAACATAAATTGCTAACTGCATATTTATTTACAACTCGAATATTAAATGTTTATTATATAATTATTCTTATGATTCACAATGATTAGTAAGTAATTTTACAATAATAATAATAAAATAAAGTAAATAATAAATAAATATACACCACCGGCCAAAAGTTTAAGTTCACCTCGTATTTGATGACTGATTAGGATCTTTTAATTTTAATTATGACACGAGCTAAAATTTGTCCTCATTATAATGTCGAATGCTCTCAGAATTCAAAATTGTGTATGAAATGAGCACAGGATAAAGCCAATTTTTTCATTTTTAAAGTAGATATTGCAAAAATAATGTAAATTTCTAATGTTTTCTCAAACTTTAGGTAATATCCGAAAAAATCAACATTTTGTAATGTTCTTAGGCTCATTTTAAAGCTATTTTTGTACAGTATCGCAACAGCTTTTCAGTACAAATCTAAAAAAAATGCTATCAATGTGCATAAGAGCTTAAATGTGTAATAAAAAAGTTGGAAATAATTGAAAACATCTTATCTGTAGATAAATCAGAAAAAATTAAATATATACACTGTGTCTCATTTTAATTTATGGATTCAAATATCTCTTAAAATAATCAATCCATAAAAAGTACAGTACATAGGGGGTCATTTAAAGGTACTACTAATTTTGACCTTTAGGTCAATTTTCAAGGTTATTTTAGAGTCAAGATGATTTTTAAAATGGAAACCCCTATTTTTGACTCCGGATTTGAAAAGAGCGTGAAATTTTACGTCAAAAATGTCTTATGAGAAATTTGTTTTTGTGACCTTAGAAAGGTCAAATATCAAGGTAAAGTATCTAAAAACGGTCATATGTTCTTTTTTTAAATTAATTGGTTTTCTGAGAATGGCAAACGTTCAAGATGCTTTTAACAAGTCGATCGAATGTAAAAGTGCGAACCACCTTCACCATTTTGACCTGCAGGTAAATTGTCAAGGTCATTTAAAGGTTAAAAGTAAAAAAAAAGTCTTTCGAAGAGAAGTCAAACGAAGGGCAACTGTTTAAAAAGCTCTTAGAACATTACTTATAGCGTTACCCGGAAACAACGACGTGGACGTAGTAAGTTCTGTTTCCTTTGGGGTGCTTATTTACCGTGAGTCCCCTTGCCTCTCACGTTTGGGGTGCTTTTTTACCGTGAGTCCCCTTGCCTGTCACAATTACTGTTATTGTTTCAATTACCCACGGAGTAACTGTTCGAAATTTTCTCCGTTGGTTTCAAGACATAGACGTAAACGTCTTTCAAAATTGCCCACAGTTCTAAGCAAAGTTTCTCTAGGAGTGGCCGCACAAGCTTTTCGAATTCGTTCGATCAGATCTTCTCTCGTCGTAACCCGTTGAGCAAAAACAACATTTTTAAGATATCCCCACAAAAAGAATCAGGTGATGTAAGGTCTGGTAAGCAAGGGGGCCATTCGACTGGACTTCTCCGTCCGATCCAACTACCATTGTAATTGTTATTCAAAAACTCACGAACAATGCGTGCAAAGTGTGGCGGAGCACCATCTTGTTGAAGCCACATTCTTATCCTTGTTACCAAGTCAACGTTCTCTAGTAGTCCAGGTAAATAGCCTCTTAGGAACTCTAAGTAGGTAAGTCTGTCAACGTTTGCGTAAAAAAAGTAGGGTCCAATTAAATAGCCATTTATTATACCGCATCATACCATAAAACTCCATCGACGTTGATGATCCATAGGTCTGTACCAGTAGGGATTTTCTTCTGACCAATAATGACAATGATGTCTATTGAGCTGTCCGTCGCTGTAGAATTTAGCTTCATCAGAGAAAAGTACGTATCGCAAGAAACGAGGATAATTTTTATCATTTGCAAAGCCCATTGGCAAAAATTAACGCGGGCCAAAATATGATTTGGCCTTGAAGCTTGCGTTAGAGTAATATGATAGGGGTGGTAATTTACAGCTCTAAGAATTCTTGAAGCTGTATTTCTTGGTATACCTATTTCTCTTACAATCTGGCGAGTAATAATTTGTGGATCAAGATAAAAAGATGCTAGAATAGTTAAAACTCGTGCATCATTTTCGTCGTATTCATGATATCGGCGTTGACGAACAAGATGTCAATTACGAGCTCTTTGAGTTGAATTTCTTATTGTCGAATCACTAGGATGTCTTCTGCCTGGATACCGTTCAGCATAAAGTTGAGATGCAGCGGTGTAATTGTTATGACATTCCCCTAAAAGTAGTATTATGTCAACAATTTCAACAGGTGGATAATCAGCCATACTGCAAAATTTGTTTGAAAACTAGCATAAAAACTTGAACTACTAAATAAAGCTTTAATAATAAAAGCAAGTTTAAATAATGAACATACGATTACAGAAAAAAGGCACGAAAATCAAGAAACGCTGAAAATGTTCTGACAACTATAACAAAGCTTTTATTGATATTCTGTAAAAAAAAGTAAATAATCCTAATAAAGTTCGATTGTCGAAGAAAGATAACACAACACACGACCGGTTTTTTTCAACCGAAAAACAAAGCGGAGAATGAAGTGAGCGTCGTCGCTAAAACAAATGAATGCTTACACGCACTATGAATAGTAGGGTGGCCCTTATTTTTCACTTTTCATATTTCTCTGCTCTCACCCCCCAGTTTTGTTTGAATGCCCAAAAAAAAAATCTCCAAATTTGAGCAAAATCGGTTAATATTTAGGAGTCGCGCAAAGACCATGAAATTTCCTATTGATTTAACATGGGAAAAAGTCAGCTTTTTGTAAATCTAATATTTAAACGCGATAATATGTTACAAATAATTCCGTGTTTTAATATATTGTTCAGAACTCATCAGAGAATAAGAATCAATCATAAATTTTGATGTTGAATAATTTTAAGCCACTCTTATGGGTCCCCAAAGATCATTGATCTGTAACTTACGAATACCCAGTCATTTGTTAAATAATATTAAATTGTTTGAACAATTTTTAGTTTGTTTAAACATTTAAGAGTATTCTTAAAAAGTAAAGTAGAACATAAAAATATTTCAGTCTTTCGAAAAATAGCACACAAAAATATTTAAACAAAAAAATTGTTTAAAAAATTTCAATTTGTTCAAACACCCACGATTATTCATCATAAACAAATTAGTACTTAAAAATATTAAAATTTGTCGAAAATTCAGTGATATAAAAGGTTTCGCCTGTTTTTTTAGGTAAAATATATTATTGAAGAAATACGTATTATTTAAATAATTGTAAAATTATTCAAACAAATTATTTTATTGTTCTTATCGATTAAATAAATCATAAAGTCTAGAAAATACGTTCATTTCGCGAGTTAACTGAAAAAAAAACAAATATTTAAACAAATTAAAAATTGTTTAAACAATTGAATATTAGTTAAAAAATGACTGAATATTCGTAAATTACTGTTCAATGATTATTTATTTCAAAAAAAACTTTTAAAAGCATCAATAAACCGCAATATTACGTAAAATTCACATTTGTCACTTATGGGGTTTTCTTTGGGGACCCATAAGAGTGGCTTAAAATTATTCAACGTCAAAATTCATAATTGATTCTTATTCTCTGATGAGTTCTGAACAATATATTAAAACACGGAATTATTTGTAACATATTATCGCGTTTAAATATTAGATTTACAAAAAGTTGACTTTCCCCCATGTTAAATCAATGGGAAACTTCATGGTCTTTGCGCGACCCCTAAATATTAACCGATTTTGCTCAAATTTGGAGGAGATTTTATTTTTGGGCATTCAAACAAAACTGGTAGGTGAGAGCAAAGAAATTCGAGAAAAAAAAAATCCACCAAGTATAAATAAGAACCACCCTAATGAATAAACATACGAAAATCGAGAAACCTCAAGATGGTGAAGGTGGTTCACACTTTTACATTCGATGGACTTGTTAAACGCATTTTGAACGTTTGCTATTCTCAGAAAACCAATTAATTTAAAAAAAGAGCATATGACCGTTTTTAGACACTTTACCTTGATATTTGAACTTTCTAAGGTCACAAAAGCAAATTTCTCATAAGATATTTTTGACGTACAATTTTCCGCTCTTTGCAAATCCGGAGTCAAAAATAGGGGTTTCTATTAAAAAAAATAATTTTGATCATCAAATGACCTTGGAAATTGACCTCAAGATCAACGGTTCCAACGGTGGTAACGTCTGCTATTCGAAATATGTCAGTCTTTCATAACGCAGCGTTGAGGTGAAAGCTTCAAGCATTAATTTTTTCAGAGATGCAGATTCTCCTTTATCAAATACGTAAGTTTTATCCGAAATTTTTTGTTCGATTCGCGAAAAAAACACCACTTACCTCCTGGTTGTGTGTGTGTGTGTGTGTGTGGGGGGGGGGGGGGGTAAATTTGTTCAAAGTCGCTTTTCCCCCTCGAAAATAAGAAGTTTTTATTACGGACATTTTTTTCATAGGACGCGTATTTTTTGAGATATTTCGATGTCTCAAGTTGAAAAAACACCCAGTATATATATACTGGGTGTCCCAGATTCAAGTGTCCGGACTTATATTTTTATTATTTTTATACCATTAAGCCATTTCCCTTTCGGGGTAAGCGTGACTTGCTCGGTTGGAAAATAGTGAATGGGTATATAAGTATAAAGTAGGTCGGTATATGGGTATGAGGTAGATAGGTAAATAGGTGTTAGGTACAGATGTTTTCGATTGATCTGGAATTCTCGTGTTATTTATTGAATTGAAACGTTCATCCCGCAACACTGCTCCGACCCAGGTTACTGATCAAACTCTCTAGCGATCACCCCATATATGGCCGCATAAAAATAAAAAAAATAAATCTAAAATTCCTTTTCCAAAAATCAGTTGAAGTTTTAGTTTTTGAGTCATAAAATATTCAAGCTGGACCAATCAGGAGCGCCGTATAAACAGCTGTTTTTGCGTGAACGGGATTCCAACATCGTGTTCTCCCGTCGCTAACTCCGCCAAAAAAAAAACTTTTAATTTTGTTTTCCTTAGATACCATGAAAATATTGTCAGAAATGACAAAAAAAGAAATCTGGTGAAGCTTGAGCTCTGAATATTAATATTAAGAGGTGGTGATTTGTGATTTTTGATTTCCCATTTAAATAACACAGGAATTTTTATATTTTTTTTTTTCGATTTTGAATGCGTTTGAAAGAATAATTGTCTAGTGAAAACAAAAACTTATTTTTGTAGAGAATTTAACGATCTACAAAAAATGTCTGATATGATTTTTTGCTAAGTCGACTCATTCAAAAGTTATGGCAGATTGAAAATTGAAAAAATACTTTTTCATTGAATTTCCATCAGACTTTTGATCTCAAAGAGCTCAAAAGCATTGAACAGCTTTATTTTTGAGCTTAGAGAGCTCAAAATAACATCGTAACCAGCGGCTAAATTGCAAACTTTCAATGACTGAAATTAGCGGGAAGTTGCAGGGATGGCCTTTAGGTCAACCGTTTTTCAAATTTTTTTTTTCAAGTCATTATTCAGGTAAAGTGAAGTTCAGATTTTTTTTTAAAATTAAGTTTCATAAAATTGTTTTTTCTTACGATATTTTGTAAAAATGTTATTGTTTTACCAAAAACATTCGATGAGTTTTACGAAAAATAAGATATTTCATGTTTTTGAGCCATTATTTTGTGATAGAATATAAAAAATTGTAAAAATTATCTTTCACGATTTAGAGTTGGACCTCGAATAACTTTTGAAAGAGTCGACTTAGCAAAAAATCATATCCAACATTTTTCGTAGATCATTAAATTCTCTACATGAATAAGTTTTCGTTTTCACTACACAATTATTCGTTCCAACGCATCAAAAATAAAAAATAAAATATTAAAAAATTCCTGCGTCATTTAAATGGGAAATCAAAAATCACAAATCGTCACCTCTTAATGTTAATATTAAGAGCTCAAGCTTCACCAGAATTTTTTTTTCGTCATTTCTGACAACATTTTCATGGTATCTAAGGAAAAAAAAATTAATAGTTTTTTTTGGCCCAATCTCATTAAAATTTAATAATATTTTTATATATAAATAAAAAAAACATATTTGGGGCAAAATTCGTCAAGCGTACCCGCCTAAAAACTTGTTTTCTCCGATTTTCTTGAAAGTCCGCGAAATTATTGTCCTAGTGAACCTCTTTTAATTCCCTTAAGAGAACGTCTCTAGTACGGCGGGTTGTCAACATACAGGGGCTCGAATGTCTAACCTTTTATCGCGCACGCTGATACTTAATTAACTATCACTTCTACGAAAGTTCTAAAAATTAACTTTTTTATGGGGGTTTTGGAAACGTTTTTTCATTAACTTTGCGGTGAATGCAATGATTTTAAATAAAAAAAAGTTATTTGAGCTTCATTTTGCAATTATTAACATATTTTTGAGTTTTTATCCAAGTGCGGACGTTAATTTTTTTTTCAAAATCATGTTTAAAAGAAAGCTTAACTTTCTTCCTTTAAAATGAGCCATGGTCGAAAGTGGGGCGAAAGAAATTGGAGGAGATATATAACACTTCTTGCGCGCGGTTTCTGCGTCGCAGTGCAGCTAGGCGCGACGATCACGACGTACCGTCTTTTGCGGATTTATTTAATTGTACTTCTTATCATTTGTTCGAAAAAATGTCATTTTTTGGCTTGAACGAAATTTAAAATTTAATGAAATTTATAATTCGGAGTGATTTTTCAGTGTGAGTCCCATCGCCTCTCACATCGAAAATTGAGTCAAATAATTTGCTTATTACACTGTATACGCACTTCTCGTTCTTCTTTGCCTCACAGTGTTTTTCGAAAGAACGTCGCATACTATTATTATTATACCATTGAGCCATTTCCCTTTCGGGACAGGAGTGACTTGCTCGGTTGGGAAATAGTGGTGTGTAGATGGGTATATCGGTATAAGGTAGATGGGTATGCAGGTGTAAGATGTGGATATTTCAGATCGATCTAGAATTCTCGTGTTATTTGCTTAAATGACACGTTCGATGCACAACACTGATCCGACCCAGGTTGCTGATCAATCTCTCTAGCGATCACCCCAAGTGAGGAGCCTCACAAAATTGTTATGTGTGGTTCCCCACTTGGGCCCATTAGTGTCCAAGGTCTTTGTTTCAGGCGTCATTCACTCTATTGTCACTCTGTTTAAAAACTATTTGTCGCCACGCTTTTCTGTCCTGGCATACTACTCTAGCTTCCTTCACGTCCATGCATTTTTGCATGCAAGCTCTCGTGTTTCTATGGCTTCTTATGTCTCTTCGAATTAGTGTCTCATTCACAGATTCTAACCATTCTTTCGCAGGGTGTCTAGCGGACCGGGAAACCGGGAAAAATTCAGGAATTTTATAGGACCGTGAAAAAACCGGGAAAAACCCGGGAATTTTGTTTAGGACCGGGAATTTTTTGTATTTGATCGAAAAATCGATTTTTTTCTACTTTATTTTCTTTTTATTCCATTTCTACTTTATCTACAGTCGCAAGGTTCCTTCTTATGCTTATCCTAAGTACTGAATTATGTAATTTTTGACATTCTCATCCTATTGAGAAGGTATTGGTTTTATGTAAAATTGGTCTTAGTCGGTTTTCATCAAATCTCCACGTTTTGAGACCCACTAAGTCAGAAAAAAAACGATTTTTACGAAGGTAAAATCTGTCTGCAGTCTGTGCACACTTTTCTAAGACCTACAAGAAAAAGACAAGTTCGTCAGCCAGCTATTTTGGATCCAAATTCAAAAAGGTAGAGCATTTCCAAACTTTTTGAGACCGTTTTTTTAAGAGTTGAAAATTCTATTTTCCCTACAAGATTATCGTAACAACTTTTTTAGATTTCTTCAAAAAATCGAACATTCAAATTTTGACCCCACAAAAAAATTATGAAAAATCAACAATAATCATTTTTGTTTAGGACGCGTGGTTTTGGCCATTTTTTTCAACATTTGAAAATTCTATACGTCCTATGCAAAAATGTGGGGGATGTACAATGATCGAGCGCAAAGCGCGAGATCCAGCAGGTGCGCACTAGGGTGGCCCAAAATGACACACTTTCGATTTTTTATTTTTCCTGACTGGAAACCTGTTCCTCATACTGAAAAACTAATGTCTATTTTTTAAAATAATTTTCCAATAATATTTCGAGGTGCCGCCAAGGTTATTATTTTCTTATGGAGTTTAACATAGAAAAATTTCAGTTTTTCTTCATGATCAAATATAACATATAAATTATTTGAAGAATCTAATGAAATTTTGGAAACGCCTTATTCAGCAATGGAGAAAGTGTTGTAAAAAAAAGATAGTAGAAAAAATCATTTTTAGGATTATTTTTCAAGTCTCAAACATGGCTGTTTTTGCTTAAAATCATGATTTTCAAGAGCTTGTGTCAGACCCTAAATATTGTTTGTTATCGCTGAAAATTACAACAGCTGTTTCTCATAAATTCAGCATGCGACCTTTTGAAAATAGTATAATTCAAATTTCAATATCAATAAGATTTTTATCAAAAACCTACATCTCTACATCTTCTTTCCTCCTCATCGATCCAGTACCTACACTCTCTCATTCCTTCTCCCATCCTAAATCGTATAACGTGGTTCCATTTACTCTCCTTCCTAATCTTTCTTGAATATTCTGGTTCTTCTTCAGCCTTCACTACCTTATACCACCTGTCATACTTCGATTCCACGATTTTTTTCCATCTCTCCTCCCCCTCCCTTATTATCAGTTCATTCTCTAACTCTTGCCATACTCTGACATCTGCTCTTATATCGCACTCTCTCCTCCTCTGTTGTCTCTCTTTCTCCCACCTTGATCCTTCTGTGTTACATCTAGTCTCTTTGTTGACTACTTCCCGTAGACAAGCTTGTGCTATCCTGCTTCCCTCCCCCCTCTTTAGTTTCTAATAACCATCTTACCTCTTCTTAATTCCTCCTTCAACATATATCCTTGGCAGCTCCAGCTCACTCCCATTAACCATCTCAAGAATCTCTCTTGCATACTTTCAACCCTCTTGTGCTCCTTCCATCCCCAGATCTCCACTCCATAGCTTAGGATGGACTACACCAACGCATCAAACATCCACAGTCTTATCTTCCAATCATGTTTAAACCTTCTCTTCCCTATACCCCACACCTGCCCCATTACTTTAGTCGCATATTCTATCCTTCTCCTCACTTGTAGCTCAACCCCTCCTTTCGACTCAAACCAGAAGCCTAGGTAACTAAATTCCTCAACCTGTTCCACTTTCTCCCCGTACATCTTCCATTCATATTCTTCCTTTGTCCTTCTCTTCCTAAAAATCATCACATTCGTCTTAATTACATTTACTATTAAATCTTTAATTCTCACATACTCCTCAAATACTCTCATTATGAGACTCATCCCTCTCTCGTCATCCGCTAATAATACTATATCGTCTGCATACGCTAAGGAATATACCTTGCTATTTCCCACTACCGTTCCTCCTTTTCCTTCCTTCTCCAGTTTCTCCTCTAGATCTACCAACAAGAGACTGAATAGTAGTGGGCTAAGTGGGCACCCTTGCCTGAGCCCCCTTCCACTCAAGAAAGTCTCTCCATTTTGTTTCCCAATCCTCACCCTTATCTTAGTTTCTTCGAATATCTCCTTTATCCTCTCGACCAAGTCTTCATCCACTCCCCTCTCTTTCATAACCTGCCATAACACCTTCCTGTTTACTGAGTCAAAAGCCGCTTTAAAGTCTACGAATAAGGCCACTAACTTCCCTTTCTTCCTCCCTAAGTTCCTATTCACTAGATAATTCAGTACGTAGATACAGTCTACTGTTCCCATACCTTTCCTGAAGCTCGTCTGATTGTGTGGAATAATCCCTTTCTCTTCCATCTCCCTTTCGAATCTTTTTCTGAGAATCTCCGTATATATTTTGTAACCTACCGACATAAGTGTGATTCCCATATACTCCTCCATCTTCTTGCCCTCTCCTTTCTTAATTATCGGTACCACCAACCCTGTCTTCCATTCCTTAGGCCATCCCTCTCCTCTCCACACCTTTTTGCATACCTTCCATATTTCCTTTCTCACCCCTTCTTCACCAAACCTCAAAGCCTCGTTCTCAATATCGTCCTCACCTGTTGCCTTGTTTCTTTTAAGTCTCCCTATCGCTCTATTCACTTCCTTCCTACTTATCCCGCCATTGCTATCATCATCCCCTTCTATTAGCTTTCTCTTTTCACCTAACACCTTATTTTCCACTTCTCCCAACAGTCGCTTAAAGTACGCGGTCCACTCATCCATTTCGATTTCCTCATTGATGCCGTTCCTTCCTCCTCGTTCCCTATTGATCATCTCCCATTCCCTCCCTTCCTTGATTGATTTTCCCACCTCCTCCATATACTTACTTTTCTCTAACTGCCTTTTATCACTTAACAATCTTGCATGTTCTCTCTTTCTCCTATTAAATTCCTGTTTCCCTATCTCCCCTTTTCTCCACTTTTTTACATTTTCCTTCATTCTATCTTTACTCTCCTTGCATTCTGCGCCCCACCATCCCCTCTTCATTCCCTGCTCCTCTTCTCTTGGCCTTACCTCTTCTTTTATCCTCTCTGTTAGTTCTTTTAACTTTTCAAGGCGCACGTCCACGTCTTCCCCTTCCATTCCTCTAAGCTTCTCGCTCTCCATTCTTTCTTTAAATTCTCTTAATTTATCCTCCCCCCATCTACCCATTCTTACTTTCCTTTCGCCAGTTCTTTCCCTTTTTTCGCTATGCCGCTTCCATCCTGAACATTTCAATGTCGCTATTAGCGGAAAGTGTTCCGAGCCTATTTTATTACCTACTTCCACTTCATCCATTCTCTTCCTTATTCTTTCTTCTGCTAGGATATAATATATCACTGTCTCCCCTTTACCTGTAAAAGTCACTTCCCCTTCTTCATCTCCCCTTATATTTCCATTGCAGATAAACCACCCCTCCTCTCCTAACCGGTTCAAAAGAGTTTTACCCTCCTGATCTATCTCCCTGTGTTTGGAATTTTTCCGGAAAGTTTCGCTTCCTTCATCCCCCACCCCCCCCCCCCCCCTAACTCTCCTGTCCGTGCGTTTAAGTCTCCTCCTATCAAGACCAACTCTTCATTCCTTTCCTCCATTCATTCCCTTAATACTCTCCATCCTTCCTCTTCTCCTCTCTTTCTATACATACAAACGATCGTCACTCTCTCTTTTCCTATCTTTATTCTTCTCACCATCACTCCCTCCCACTTTTCTTCCCGCTCTTCCACTCTTTCATTTCCCATCAACTCCTTTTTAACCCCTGACATCATGCCTCCCATCGCTCTTCCCCTCTCATGTTCTTTCCTCGCTTTTTGCATTGTCCACACATACTCCTTCGGCAACTTTCGTTTCACGCCCTTCCAGTCCTTTTCATCCACCCACGTTTCACTCAGCATTACCACGTCCCATTTCCCAATAGCCTCCCAGATTTCCTCGTTCTTGTTTTTTAGCCCGAACACATTCCAGAAAGCTACACTCACTCCTCTCTTTTTGTCCTTCCCCCTCCTCCTTCCCGTGCTCAGTTTGTCTGCTCTGGTGGAAACCCCGCACCGTTTCTCCTACTCTCATTAACTTCGTTTTCCCTCCTCCCAAGTATTGATTCCTGTGCTCTCAGCTCTTCTCTCTCTTCGTCCCAGATCCACTTCATCCCATTCACCCACAGCCTGTCTTTCCCTATCCGAACATTACCCCCGTTCCTCCTCTCTATCCATGCTCTCCGTTCGATCATCCACTTCCTCTTTCTCTCTCTCCATGTCAGGTCCTCGTCAATTCTTTCATTCCTACCCTTTAGTATCCTTTTCCTTTCCATAATTTCTCTCTTCTCCTCACTTCCCACTTTTACTATGAGCACACCTATTTCCCCTTCTGTCTTTCTCCACAGTACCTTCACCGCCTCCACTCTCACCTGAGCCTCAATATCATTCATCAGCTTCTCCACTTCTTCCTTTCCCGAGTCGCTTTCTACTTTCATTCCTTTAATTAGTATGTTTCGCTTTCTTTTCTCTTTCTCTTCTCCTTCTAGTCTTACTTCTATTTGATTTATCCGTCCGCGCATTCTCTCATTTTCTTCCTGCAGTTTCTTATCATCTCCCTTGACGTTTCCTACTCCCACCTCTTCCTTCATTTTACTCCCGCATTCTAGTTTTCTGACCCTCACCTCAAGCAAACTCATTTCAGTTCTCGTTTCTCTCTCACTCTCTATCTGTTTAATCTCTATCCTATCCAGTTTTCTAAATACCTCCTCTTTCTCGGCCTTCCACTGTGACGCGCACCCTTTTTTTCAAGAGAAAAATGGCATGGTCCGACCAGGGCACGCACAAAACAATCCGAAACTCAAAATAAACGAACAGTAAAGCTTCACACCACCAAAACCAAAAGTAAACATAAGACTCAGAATAAAGGGGATCCACCAAAACCAAATCACAAAAGCGGGTGCCAGTCCTTTCTTGGGACACTACTAAAAGTAAAACATTAAAACATTTCGGATTGCTAGCTTTGCCGCCTAGCTCAGCCTCCAACCGTCGTCGGATTACAGTAGAGGGGATGGGTTAAACACCATTGAATATAACTACTTATGATTTTCTTTAAAACAGGTACGATCTAGGTTTCATTCATAAAAATATCATTGTCTCAAAAGAACACTCAAAGGCTTACCGGAACAAATTAACAAAATACTCTTCGCAAATATAAAAAAAGTAACAAATATAAAAAAAAGTAACACAGTTGTCAACGAAATAGGATAACAAAAAAAAAATTAGTTCGGATACAAAATTAAAGTAAGAAACCCGGACGAGTTAAGTAATATTAATAAACTAATATAATAACAATATCTTCAAAAAGAATCGGGATAAAAGGGGTACGACACGACAAATAGAAACATATAATTCGATGCTTAAGTAAAGGGGACGAGAAAACGGGGATGCACTAACGGCACTAATTTTTAAGGATTCGGCACTGAATTCAGGAAATGGGATCGATAGTATATACATAAATAATAAGTACAAATTAAAAATTATAAGTGAATACACATTATACCATTAAAATAAGGGGAAAATTATTTGAATTAATTCGATATCACCTTGGAGAGTTACATACGACGTTGGCAATTCAAATTACACATTTAAACGTCGCAAAATGTAGGGGAAAAGGGGAACATTATTAGAATCCCCAATTTCTAGAAGTTTCGGTATTGTGTTGGTATTTTACACGCAAAACTGGCAGTATCAGACAGATATTTCCAATATTAAAATAAAGGGGAAATTAATTTAAAGCCCTGATTTTGAGGAATCAGTCATAATTTCGGAAGTTTCGCACAGGATCTGCAGTTTACTATACGCATTTCAATAATAAAATAAAGGGGAAAACAATTAAAAACACTAATTTTGAGAAATCGGTCATAACTTCATAAGTTTCAGACAGGACCGGTAGTTTAAGATACGTATTTCGATATAAAAAATTAAAGGGGAAAGGGGAAAACACTTGAAACTATTAATTTTGAGAGATTGGCAATAATTTAGCGGATTTTGTACAGAATTGACATTTTGAGATACTGACTTCGATATAAAAGTAAAGGGGAAACGGAGCGAGAAAAGGTAAACTATTGCAACAATCATTTACACAACTATAATCTGGACCCATGTTCAAAGAAAAAGGGGGAAAGGCTACATCTTGGTACGATATAAAAAGGGGAAAGGCTACATCTTGGTACGATATAAGAGGGGGATTCGGTTGAAGTTACATTAGAACAATTTAATTTTACATAAGAAGGGTAACAAAAGAAGGTTCGACCCGTCGGCACTCCATATTAAGAGGAAATTAGCACTTCGTATCACAAAATGGTCAATAGGAACAAAATAATATATGTATATAAAATGGTAATAATGAAATAGTCTGATAGACCAGCCAAGATCCTCGAAATTAAACTAGATTACGAAGAAAATCTTTAAATAAATAACTTGAATCAAAGTCTTGCTCTTGGCTGAACCACAGTGAAAAGATTAAGTCCTACCTTACTTCTAGCGTCCTTCAGGGCTGGGGGTACAATACGATGCTGTTGGGTGCGTGGTGCCACTTCGGGCTTACATAATTAAACTAATCTGATCGGTGCGTTAATGCCTAAACTGGACTACGGAAGAAGGAAGTGAGGGGTGGTCAGGAGGAGGAAAATGTGGGAAATTGATGAAGCTATCGAGAATGAGAGAGTCCGCGTGTCGTTCTCGCTCTTCGTTGGTCTGCCTTGCCGCCTGTTCTTCTCTTCGCCGAATCTTCCTTCCTTTTCTGTCCCGTGTCGATCTCGAAGCTTTCCAGCGTCCTCCTTGTCTCCTAGAAGAAGCTGTTCATCGCAGAGTCAGGGCAGGGGGCGGCCGAATGCTTTTCCGTTGTATTTGAGGGTGGACGTCCGTGGTTCTTCCACAAGGTGGAGTTATTTTACCTCATAACAACAAAAAAAAAGGTCTGAAAGACGAGAATTGTTCCACCCCTTCTCTCTCGGGGTGAACAACGAAAATCATCCCGCCCCCTTTTATGTGGGGGGGGGGGACTACCAATTAATATAACGGTGGTCTTACCCCCTCACTGGAATAAACGCCTGGGTCTTGGATGGTAACCACCGTTTCCAAAAGAAGATGTCCTCAACAGGAACAAGCCTTGTTTCTTGGACCAAAAAAATAATGCCACCCTCCTTCTGCAACTGGGACCAGCCATGTATCTTAGAAGTGGGAGGTGGAGAAAATAAACTCAAAATTTCGTCGTCGCCGTAGGGAAGATTTAGGTGAAGGTCACTGGACTGTAGAAGCCTCCCTGTGTTGGAGGTGGCGACAAACCCTAGTCGATGACGCAACGAAGGGGTAGCGGAGTCTCAACTCGTTAGTTGGGGGAATATTGGTGATCCAGGGGGGACGCTCATAGGAATTTTTATATACAACAAACTAAATAATACAAAGAAAATTAATTCTAAAATCTAATTTACAGATAAATTAAACGCCAAGGAGTGCCGACCCTGCCGTTCGTGTCAATCGACACAGTCAAGAGTAGGGATATTAAAATTTGAATGGAAACCAACTAAATTATAATTATTGAATAGAATAAATTTACTTTTGTGACGTGCGATAAAATTGCAACGTCACAACTCCCTCCCCTTTGGGGGGAGGGGGCGAACAGGTCCCAAACCAGGGTGGGAGAGAACAACAAAAACAAAATCCAAAAATTTGACCACAAAGTCAAAGTAAAACAATCACGGAATTTAAAATTCCCATAGCAAACAAATTTTATTGAAAGGAAACAGGCACGAACTAAATCTTCAAATGGTTAGCCACGCAAGACATCATTCAGGCTACTTTGATAGGATTCGGAGCTCCTTGGCTGATCATGAGTAAAAGAAAATAATGAATTCAATTGCGAAAAAAAAGTGAAGTTAGCTAAAGCAATGCAAAATCAAGACACACGACGATCAATAATAGGGTGTGGGAGAAGTGAAAGAGGCAGGGATTTCAAAGAAAAAAAATAGTGTATATTTACAAAAGAGTGCTGCGGGTTGATGACAAGTACAAAAGAAAAATGAATGACAAACAATGGTAAACAAATAATGGTTGATGACAAGTAAAAAGAAAAAGGGAATGACAAACAATAGTAAACATTACTGAGGTTAGCTGGCGGTAATAATATATAAAGGAGTAGTTGAAAGTTATTGAAAGCAATAGGGTACGAGAAGGGGAGCGGTACGGTCGATAGGAGAAGGGGGAAGAGGCGAAAATCGGGAAGGGGAGGCAGGGAATAGGGAGGTCAGTCGTGGACATGGCTGGACCGGTAAGGACAAGTCTCCACGTTATATCCCGGTTCGCCGCAGCGACGGCAGAACGTCCCTAGGGATCCCCTTTTGTTGGGGCAGTGGGAATATCTATGCCCCGACTTCTTGCAGTTCCAGCACCCAGAGCGAGAAGTGGTCTCCAAGAAGTCTAGGGTGTTGGGGTTGACGTTAGAGGGAGTCGGGACTTTTATTTTTAATAGAGAATGGATCGATTGGGGAGCAGGACCTTTTGGGATGCTGGAGCTTGGGGGCACTGTCGGAGAAATCCAAGGGTTCGGAGGTGCGTTGGGGATTGGGTGGGGTATGGGGTGGTGGGTTCTTTGGGATACGGAAGGGGTTGCAGGAACTGTGGGAAGGGTTGGTTCTGCGGGAGGTGGGGGATTTGGTACGGGTGCTGGGTTCGTACCAGGTTTTGCAGGTTGAAGGGCCGAGTTTAGTAGTGGAATCAGGGTGAGTAGAGGGTAGCGGGGTTGTCGTGGTACGGGAGGAGTTGGGGGAAGGGGCGGTTCTTTGAGGGGTAGGAGGATCGGCAGTAGGGGGAATGTGGGAATTATGCCGGAATTTGGGAGTCGGAGGGTTGGGTATGGAAGTGGAGGAGCTAGGAATGTAGCGGTCGGGGGTAGGGGAGGCAGCGTTTTATTTCCCTAAAGGCGGACTGTTGTTCTTCGTCCCAAAGCCAACACTGTTTATTTTTCAGTAGCAAGGTTAGAGGGCTGGCCAGTGTGGCATAATTCGGGATGAACAGATGGTACCAGCTTGCCAACCCTAGGAATCTCCGGAGTTCCTTAACGTTGCGTGGGGCAGGGTACTTCAAGATAGGGTCGATTTTATCGGGGTCTGTTTGCAGGCCGTTCTCATTGACGAGGAATCCCAGGTAGTGGACTTGGGGACAGCTGAACTCACACTTGTCCAGGTTGATTTCTAGGCCAGCCCCTTTAATTATGACCAGGACTTTAGAAAGCCATTCGAGGTGTTCTTCGAAGGTTCTGGTGACGATGATAATGTCATCCAGGTACGCAAAGGCATGGGGCTCCATTTCCGGGCCTATTAGGCTGTCCAGCAGTCGCTGAAAGGTTGCGGGAGCGTTGGTTAGCCCGAAGGGCATGCGTTTAAATTGGAACAGACCGTGTCCAGGAACCGTGAACGCTGTTTTGTCACGACTGCCTATCTCGAGTGGTATCTGGTGGAAGCCTTTGAAAAGGTCAATTTTCGAAATGTACCTAGTGCTGCGCAACTTATCTAAGATCCCATTCATTTGAGGTAGGGGGTATGCATCCTTTTTCGTAACCTCGTTTACCTTATGGAGGTCTAGGCAAAAACGATAACCGCCATCTGGTTTCCTAGCCATCACTACGGGGGAGGACCAACCGCTGTTGGAGGGTTCGATAATATCATGGTCTAGCATTTTATTGACCTCTGCTACCGTGAATTCCATGATTTTGGGAGACCGCACAAAATACCGCTGTGTGATGGGGGGGTGATTCCCTACGTCGATTACGTGCTCGATAAGGTTGGTCAAGCCGGGTCTACCTGTTGGTTCCGGTAGTTCTCGCTTAAGAAACTCGCCCAATCGGTCAGTCTCCTCTATCGTGAGTTCTCGGAGTCCACAGCAATTTTCCGACGGCTCATCCTCGCGTTCAAAACCGTAAACGTGACTAGGGTAGTTTTTAAAGGTCCACTTTTCCTTGACAGAGTCGACGTTAATTTGGAACATTTTTAGGAAATCTAGACCTATCGCGAAAGCGACTGGCAGATATTTTAATACACGGACTCCAATTGATTTTACGCGGCCCCGAAGCTCGACTGGGGCTATGATTTCCTGAGATACTATCTCCATCTGGCTGTTGGCTACGCGGACTTGACCCTTTTTATAGACGGTTCTTAGGTTGAGGTCCCGGATTTTATTTAGACCTTCTGGCCCTACAAATGAACGCGAAGCGCCGCTATCAAGAAGGGCTTTAATAGGTCGGTCATGAATAGTAAGCGTTAAATAGAGCAGGGGTTGTGGGCCTGAAAGGGGCGATGGGAGGTAGGGTAGTTCCGATAAATTATACACGGGAATAGGGGTCGTGTGGTGGGCGTCGGTATTAGGGTCCGTTCCGATGCTTACGGGGAGGTCGACATTGGGAGTTACTTGTTCCCAGTTCTTAAAAGATGGTACGGAAGGAAGGTTGAGGTGCGAAAGGGATGCCGCTAAATTCTCGGTTTTGATTTGAGATAGCGGGCTTCCGAGGCCGGCGAGACATCCTTTATTTTGGCGGAAATATTTCCCTGGGATATAAAAAGAGTGGTGTCACAGTTTTGAGGGCTATATATTAGGGTGGCCCAAAAATATACATTTTGGAATTTTCGACGGGCGTCGACGCCAAATCGTTCTCTGGTAGAAACAAGTGAATACGTATTTTTTTATTTTGGAATAAAATTATTTTTAGTACTTTGTAAACCAATGTTTATGTCTTATGGAGTTTAACACGTAAAACGTATACTTTTTCTACTCCCTTGATTTTGTTCAAGAAATTACAAGTCAATTTATTTACCCTTTTATAAACTTGTTCTCTTCTCAGTAAAGATGCATTTTGTCAAATTTTAATACATGAAAAAAGTTATAAACAAATTTGAGACATCTTGAAAGTTGCATGAAATCACAATATTTGTAGACTCGT
Organism: Andricus quercusramuli; assembly: GCA_932178445.1. Lineage (NCBI taxonomy): Eukaryota > Metazoa > Arthropoda > Insecta > Hymenoptera > Cynipidae > Andricus > Andricus quercusramuli. Next base: position 8,798 of record CAKNXH010057897.1, on the reverse strand, counting down.
AGCGAGCCTTTGATATCATTTTTTAACTTGAAATTTTCAAGAAGCATTTTTGAGAATATTGAGAACAGATTCATAAAAAAAAATGTTCAATATTTTTTAGTTTATAGTTTTAAAGTGAATACGAAAATGAGTGAAAATAACAAATTTTCGTCCAACAGCAGCTTTTCTGCGGACCTGAAGAATTTATGGCAGCTAAGTTGAACTCAGAGTGGCTTATTGTTAGAGGCTTAGGGCTTCCAGATGCGGACTCGGCCATAAAGCCCCCTGATACAGCTACAGGCCCAAACCTGTAGCCAAGTGTTTATTGAAGACCGAGTAATAAAACTTTCCTTTTAAGTTCTATAGTTTCAAATATCTGAACTATTTTAAAACACAAATTTTCTACAAAAGACATTTTTATTCATATCATTTTTAATATTTTAAGATTATGATTATGTTATGCAAATAATCACTGTCTGATTTTTTTGTCGCCTCTAAACAGTTGTAGGTTATTCTTGTAGGATTTTTTGCCTGGACTTATTTGAAGGACAAAAATAATGTTAAAAAGTGTGATTTTCAAATAAATAAAAATTTTTATTACCAAAAAAAGACTTAATAGATTTAACACTTTCTCGATAATTAATTATAATAAATTTAAATTTTAGAATTTAAAGATTTTTCGGGTTTCAATCGTTTGCGAAACTATGAATGTTCACGAAACGTCGGCAACATTCATAGTTTCGCACACGATTGAAACCAGAAAAATCTTTAAATTTCAAATTCTAAATTTTAAACTTAAATTTTTTATGAAAAAAGACTTTTTAACAAATTAGTTCAACTTTTAATCTGCTAGTTGAATTTTCAAACAAAGAGATGAATTTTGAGCTCAAATTATGAATTTGCAACCTAACAAGTGAATTTTAAACAAAGCAGTTGATCTCTTGACCTAGAAGATGATCTTTCAATAAAAAAGATGAACACTTGACAAAAAAAAACAATAGTTGATATTAAAACCTTAAAATATTTTAATTTTTAATAAAAAATGGTGCAATCCATCTAAATAGACGTATTTGCAACAAAGTAATTTAATCAAAGAAAAAATATTGCAATTTTAAACCAAAAAGTTGCAATCCTAATAGAAAAAGATGAAATTTACTAACAAAAGAGGTAAATTTTTAAACCAAAAAGACTGAATTTCAACATAATACTCGTATTTTCAACCAAAAAATATTTTTCAGACAAGGAAAAGAAATTGCGGATAAATTATGATTATGATACATTTAGGACTTTTCAAAGCCTGGAATTGAATATATAATTAATTTTCAAAAATCTTTTAGTTTTCAAATATTTTTAATCCATTAAAAACTTTCAAATTCTCAAATGTCTTTTAAACTCACTCGAATTATCCGTAAAATTGTCTTAAAATCTTCGAGATTTATTTTCGACCATTTTGGAAATCTTATGTAATGTTTTAAAATTGTGTTAGAGCTTCTCTTAAAACTTCATTTCGAAACCCTTAAAAAGCCACGTTTTTTTCTAAGTGTTTTGAAAATATTTCCAAATTATTAATTTTTTGAAAACTGTTCAAAAGCTGCTAAATAATTTTTAAAATCATTCGAATTTTTCCTAAATATTATTATATAATTTTTGAAATACTATGGACTGGTTCGTAAATGTTTTAAAATATTCTTTCGATATAAATGTTTCAAATGAACAAATTATTTCAAATTCTTCGTCAAAACTTGAGAAATTGATTTTAATTTTTTCGAAACCTTTAAAAATTCTTAAACAGCTTTAAAATTTGTTGTTTTCAATCTTCGAAAATCTACATTTGGTTTTAAAGTTGAAATCTTTTCAAGTTCACAATTATTGTCGTATCTTTTCGAAACTTCTATAATTCTATATGTCTCTCTGACTTATTCGAATTCTTTCTAAAATTGTATTATCGTGCAAAACTAAAAAATAAAAAGTCATATTAAATAATGAAGATATTCTCAGTTTTTGCCTATGATTTTATTTTTGAAAGTGTGACAAAGTTCACAAATTATAGTGTGATAGCGAAATATCAAGAGCAGAATTATTTTGCAATAATAGAAGGCATTCACAACTAAAATGTTCTGTTTTATTAAAAATACCTAATTGTTTAGGAACATTCAGGAATGACTTCCATCATCAAATTACTCATTTGTACATTTTGGTTTACTAAATTAAACATTAGGTTAAAGCGTTCAGAACATTCGTCTTTATTATGAAAGAATCATTTACAATTTCTTGTTTTTGTTTGGCAAAATACAATAATACATTACATATTGAGAATTCAAGTTACTCATTCGGAAATTGCGATTCACAAAATTCTCGAAAATTCAGAAGAACAATAAGAAAAGAGCCACTTAAAGTCGTATTCACACAGTATGCAATAGGGTGGTCCAAAAAATGCATTGGAAAATTTTTTTTCGAATTTTTATCGGGACACCCTCCTCAATATTCCTCAATATTATCTCAATCGAGTTGAAACTCAGCATTTCTCTCCACAATTAGCCATAGAATACGAATAAAATATCATTTTTCAAATATCACAAAGAAACCCAATAAGTGAAAAAAATGGGGTTTGCGAGTTTTTGGCGCTGATTATGATTTTTTTGCGGTTTTTTAAATGCGAATTGTTTCTAATACATAAAATATTACTTTACACTGAAAATTAGATATTTTTATGAATTGTTTAAATAATTTATTATTGTTTTTAGTGGCTTCCGTTTTCGGTACCGATCGTGAGAGAACTCTTGTGTGTCAAGTGTTGCGTTTTTTGGCTTTGGTGAAGGGAATCAGCGTGTGTGGGTGCAGAAAGGGCAGTGAGTGTGGAGAGGGTGTAAAGGAAGAAGGGTGAGTGAAGGCAAGTGTGTAAAGGGTGAAAATAAGTTGTGAGAAAGGAAAGTTGAAACGTGCAAATTTTGTTTTGAGGTTAGGTGTAGAAAGTGGTCGTCGGGCAGGGGGGCAAGAGGTAGGCAAGCTAAGAGCGGGAAACATCGAGGACTCTTTGGTAAGGTAGGTATGCCGACCATACCAAGTCCACAAACGGGCGACAGAGGGCAGGGCGATGAAGCAAGAGCGGACGAGGTTGTGAGCGCGGTTACTGGGGAGAAGGGAGAATATGACAGTAGCGAGGAGGAGGCGTTCGAGACACCGGCCAGGGGCGGATCGACAGAGAGAAGGGGATCAGGCACGAGCCAGAAACGAGGGAGACCGTCGAATTTACAGCGCCTCAACAGGCTAGGTAGCGCAGGCTCTAATAGGAGTCTGGACGAATGGCAAAAAAAGGTGAGCGCGACTAGCAGTGAAGGGGAAGATAAGAGAAAAAGAGAGGAAGGGGAAGATGATTCTGAAATGGATAAGAATAACAAAAAAGTTAAGATCAAACGAAAAACACCAGACAGAGATAGGCGGGATGGGGGGATGTTTGAGAAGCTGGAAGCCCTCATAAAAGGATTTAGAGAAGAAACTAGGAAGAGTCTGGAAGATATGAATAGGCAGGGGAAAGAAGTTAGGGGGGAAGTGAGAAAAGTAAGAGAAAAGTGGGAAGAGTGGGATAAACTCTGGAAAGAGGTGAAAGTCAAGGTATGGGGTAAATTAGAGGCCATAGAGAAGAGACAGAGAGAGATTGACGAACAGACAAATAGGGAAATAAAACAACTGGAAGAACGGGTAAGCAAATTAGAAGTTAGGAATGAGCATATGGGGAAGGAAAGAGAAAGTGCGGAAAAAGTAGAAGGGAGTGATAACGTGCAAAATGAGAATGAAATATTGAAGAAGAGACTGAGTGAGATTGAAAGAAGGTTGGAAGGGGAAGAAAGGGCGAAGAGAAAAAATAACATAGTAGTCAAGGGATTGAAAATAGAGAGTGAAACAGGGGAAATTGAAATCAAAAATCTGCTGAGAGATATTGGAATTCGGGTAAGGGTAGAAGGAGTTAAGAGATTAGGAATGACGAAGGAAGGAAAAGAGGGAATGTTTGTAGTAAAAGTAGGGAGTGAGGAGGAGAAAAAGAAAATTATGGAGAACAAAAAATTATTGAAAGGAAGAAGGGAGAGAATTGAAGAGGATTTGACTTGGAGGGAGAGGAAAAGGAGATGGCAAATAGAACAGAGAGCATGGATAGAGAGGAAAAAGGGATGCATGGTATGGATAGGGCGAGACAGACTATGGATAAATGGGGAGGAGTGGGTCTGGGACGAGGAGGTAGAAGAAATAAGGAAAAAGGGAAAAAGAGTTGAGAGAGGTAGAAGAAAGGAAGATACAAAAGAGGCTAGAGAGCAAACAGAGGGGTTTCCAAAAAGCAAGGAGGAAGAGAAGTAAGGAGTACAGGGGAGGGAAGGGAGGAGAAAAAAGTGAAAATAGCTTTCTGGAATGTGTCAGGCTTGAAGAACAAGAATGAAGGTTTCTGGCGGGAGTTAGAAAAGTGAGATGTGATTATGATGAGTGAAACCTGGGCGGAGAGAAAGATTGGAAGGGGATGAAAAGGTTGTTACCTAAAGGGTATGTGTGGACAATGCAAGAAGGAAGAAAGGAACACGTTAAAGGTAGAGGAATGGGCGGCATGGTAGCAGGGGTGAGAAAAGAATTGGCAGTAAAAGGTAAAACAGAGCAGGATAGGGAAGAAAAGGAGGGAACAATGAAAAGAAGGATTATAATAGGGAAAGTCAAAATAGTGGTGGTTTGTGTATATAGAAGAAGAGGGGAAGAGGAAGGTTGGAGAGTAATAAGGAGGTGGATGGAGGAAAAGAAGGAAGAATTGGTTTTGATAGGAGGTGACTTAAATGCCTGGACTGGCGAGCAAGGGGGAGGGACTTGGGATGAAGAAAAGGAGGCATATGTAAGGAGCTCCAAACATAGGGAGATAGACCGGGAGGGGAGGAGGTTACTAGACATAATAGGAGAAACCGGATGGTTTATATGTAATGGCAACATGAAAGGAGATGAGAAAGGAGAGATTACATTTATAGGTAAGGGAGAAACAATAATAGACTACATCTTGGCGGAAGAAAGAATGAGTAATATGATATGCAGTATGAATGTAGGGAATGAGATAGGGTCAGAACACTTCCCAGTAATAGCTACACTGAAAGGTGGCGTCCATAAGCGTGGCAGAGGGGGGGAAAGGAATACGAAAATGGGAGTCTGGGGGGTAGATAAATTAAAAGTGTTTGAACAGAAGATGGAAAAGGAGAATGTTAGATATGAAAAGGAGGAGGGAGTAGACTCGTTAACTAAAAGGCTGAAAGGTTCGATTGAGAAGGTGAAGGATGAGATAGGTACAAAAGAAGGAAGAGAAGAGGGAAAGAGAGGCTGGTGGGACGAGGAATGCAGGGAGAGTAAGGAGAGAATGAAAGAATCTGTAAGAAAATGGAGGAAAGGAGAAATAGAGAAGGCGGAGTACAATAGGAGAAAAAGAGAACATGAGAAGATGCTGGAAGGGAAAAAGCAAAGGGGAAAGGAGAAATACAAGGAAGAAGTAGAAAAAGCAATCAAAGAAGGTAGGGTCTGGGATGTGATAAACAGGGAAAGAGGAGGAAGGAAGGGCGTGAATGAAGAAATAGAAATGGATGAATGGACGGATTATTTTAAGGGTCTGCTAGGGGGAGAACAAAATAGGATCAAAGGGGAAAATAGAAAGACAGTCCAGGGAGAAATGGAGGAAGCGAACGAAATAACAAGAGAAGAAGTGAATGAGGCGATAGATAGACTGAAAAGAAACAAGGCCACAGGAGAGGATGGAGTAGAGAACGAAGCGATAAAGTATGGAGGAGAAGGGATTAGGGAAGTGATGTGGAGGATATGCAACAAGGTCTGGAAAGGAGAAGGGTGGCCGGAGGAGTGGATGACAGGGCTGGTAGTACCGCTTGTTAAGAAAGGGAGTGTAAGAAGGTAGAAGAGTACAGAGGGATCACTCTCATGCAAGGGGGCTATAAAATATACACAGAAATTCTAAGAAAAAGGTTAGAGAACCAGATAGAAGAGAAGCAAAGTATCCCACACAACCAGACGGGATTTAGAAAAGGGATGGGGACAATTGACAACATTTTTGTACTGAACTACTTGGTGAACAGAAACTTAGGGAGAAAAAGAGGGAAATTAGTCGCTTTGTTTGTAGATTTCAAAGCAGCCTTTGACTCAGTAAATAGAAAAGTGTTATGGCAGGCAATGAAAGAGAGGGGAATAGAAGAAGGGCTGGTGGAGAGGATAAAGGAAATTTTTACTGAAACCAGGATTAGGGTGAAGATACGCGGGGAAAAAGGGGAGGTTTTCTGGACAGGAAGAGGTCTAAGGCAAGGGTGCCCGTTGAGTCCACTACTTTTTAATTTGCTGCTGGCAGACCTAGAGGAGAAGCTAAAGGAGAAAGGGAAAGGGGGGACGACCCTGGGTAATAGCAAACTATACTCCCTAGCATACGCGGACGACGTAGTTCTAATAGCAGACGATGAGAAGGGGATGAACCTAATGATAAGAATTTTCGAAGAGTACGTGGGAACAAAAGAACTGACGGTGAACGTAGGGAAGACCAAGGTGATGTGCTTCAGAAATAAAAAGACCAAAATAGGTTACGTTTGGAAGATGAACGGACAAACAGTGGAAATTGTGGAGGAGTTCTGTTACCTAGGTTTTTGGTTTGAGTCAGGAGGGGGAAACGATTTGCAGGTGAGGAAAAGAATCGAAAGTGCGAGTAAAGTAATGGGCCAAGTATGGGGTATAGGAAAGAGAAGGTTCAAGGACGATTGGAGAATGAGGGTTTGGTTGTTTGATGCGTTGGTTTGGGCGGTGTTGTGTTATGGAGTGGAGGTTTGGGGATGGAAGGAACATAGGAAAGTGGAAAGCATACATGAGAGATTTCTGAGATGGGTAATGGGGGTCAGTTGGAGTTGTCCAGGATACATGATAAGGGAAGAACTAGGAAGGGAAAAAATGGTAACTAGACAAATTAAGAGAGCCTGGAGGTTTGAAGAGAAGCTGAAAAGGGGAGAGGGGAGCAGAATAGCACAAGTATGCTTGGACGAAGTTCGGAACAAGGAGACGAGAGGCAATTTGGGAAATTCAAAATGGGAGGAAGAAAGGAAAAAAATGAGGAGTGTTTGTGATATACAGGAAGGGGTTGTGGATTGGCAGAACATTGAATTAGAGATATTAGTAAGACAGGGAGAAGAGAGATGGAGAAAGATTATGGATTCGAAGTACAATAGATGGTATATGATGGTCAAAGGGGTGACGGAACCAGAATATTTGCAAAAGATGAAAAAGGAAGAGAAATGGAATAGGGTGATACGGTTTAGAATGGGAGAAGGAGTGAGAGCTTGTAGATATTGGATGGATGAAGAGGACAATCTATACAGAGTATGTGGGTACGAAGTGAAGTCATGGGCACATGTGTTAGAGAGGTGTACAGGAGAGGAAGATGGACAGTTGAGTGTGGATGAATGTGTGAGATGGATCTTGCATGGTAATGGGCAGGGAGTGATGTGGATGAAAAAACTGGAAGAAATAAGAGAACGCAAGGGATCAGGGCAGAGCCAAACGGGTAATCCTGTTTAAAGGAATCTAACGAATAAAATTTTCAAATCGGTCTAAATGAATTTGATGGTAAGAGAAAACGGAAGCCCGGGAAGATCGCTCATTGTCTGTAGGTTAAGAAGAGTAGTACTAAGATTATTGTTGGTATATAAGGCGATGCATTAGAAAATAAGTAGCGAGTAAGTTAGACTAAGGATGAAATGTAAACATATGTACAGGGAGCGGAGGCCCTCGAACCCGTAAAAGGGAGAGTTCAAATATACATACATACATATTATTGTTTTTAGCAATTTTCTCATAGAATGGAGTTAGAAAGACGCGGTTTTTTCACAAATATTACATTTGTTGTCCAATTTTTAATTAGAGGGA
>CAKNXH010057895.1:23621-44013 GCA_932178445.1 Andricus quercusramuli | reverse complement strand
ATGATGGGGTAAAAACCAGGCTTTGCCCAATATGTCAAGGCACACGCTCTTATCAGATCACTTGATTGCATTATAATAATGCGTCCGTGACTGATAATATATACTGGGATAACCCCGTGCATAATATTCAAACAAACAAAAAATCCAACTCTAACCAAAAATGCCTTCGACATATTGGGCTGTAACCATCTTAATCCTGAGAGAAAAATGAGTTTCCTCATTTTTTAAATAATAATACAACATTATACAATAATTATTAATATAATTAATATAATATAAACCAGGCTTTGCCCAATATATCAGGGCACGCGCTCTTATCAGGTCACTTGATTGCATTTTAATAATGCGTCCGTGACTGATAATATATACTGGGACTACCCCGTGCATAATATTCAAACAAACAAAAAATTCAACTCTAACCAAAAATGCCTTCGACATATTGGGCTGTAACCATCTTAAGCCTGAGAGAAAAATGAGTTTCCTCATTTTTTTTTATAATAATACAACATTATACAATAATTAATAATATAATTAAATTAATAATGAATTATTATAAATTACTTATTTTATTATTACCAATGAATTAATATAATAATTATTCAAAAAAATAAAAAAATCCAAAACTAACCAAAAATGCCTTCGACATGTTGGACTGTAACCATCTCAAGCCTGAGACATTAATTGTCAACAATAACAATAACAATAATATGATATAGTAATATAATAGCAATAATTGGCAAATAAAAAATCTGTCTTTGATTGCATATCTGGTTTTTAAATGGTTTATAACAATAATGATTTTAATTTTTGAGATAAATCTTGAAATACTTTTTAAATAATGATACTAAGGTTTAGTGCAAAACAAAAAATCTGTCTTTGAGTCAAATAGCCAAATAGAAAATTTTGAATTTTAATAACAAATTTTTTAAACGAAACGCCTAATACTGGCTCTATTTACTGAAAAGTTAAGAAAAAATTATAGTATATGATTTAGGATAGAAAGCATTTCACACGTTTACTGAATCATTTTCCATCAAATAAATCAACAATAAACAATTATTCTTATTGATAACCTAATTATTACAAATAATAGACTCGCGACTTCTATGGAATTTATAGTCTGCAAATTAGTTTTAAATAAAGTAGCTAAATAAAAGGGCAGTGGGAGAGAGTGGGGAGAAAATTTTTCCATTAGGTACGAAACTAATACGACATTGGAAGGAAATTTTGTTTTGAAGTGTAATTGCTAAGAATTAGATTTTAAAAATGATACTCGGGGTCTAAAAGCTCTCAATAATTAAAATCATTGTTGTTAGAAACCATTTAAAAACCAGATATTCAATCAAAGACAGATTTTTTATTTGCCAATGAGAAAGAAATGAGGAAGCTCATTTTTCTCTCAGGCTTGAGATGGTTATTGCCCAATATGTCGAAGGCATTCCTGGTTAGAGTAGGATTTTTTGTTTGTTTAAATATTATGCACGGGGTTTTTCCCGGTATATATTATCAGTCACGGACGCATTATTATAATGCAATCAAGTGACCTGATAAGAGCGTGTGCCCTGACATATTGGGCAAAGCCTGGTTTTTACCCCATCATTCACGGACTGGGTTGCAGTCAAGTTTTGCCAATTATTTTTATTATATTATTATATCATATTATTCTTATTATTATTATTGTTGAGAATTAATGTCCAGGACATGGTGCGGATTATCTCGAAACTACCATGGCTAACTTGCAAAAACAAAAAACTACTGTTAAAGATCTAAGGGTGGGAACTCTAAACGCGCGTAGCCTAAATACTGGCGGATTTAGCGAACTCATTGAGATAGCAAATGATTACAATACTGACTTAATAGCACTCTAAGAAACCTGCTATCCGGGCGATTTCGCGTCAATTTCTAAGAATAACTATACTTTTTACTATGGGGGAGCTAAGGGGCGCGCACTGGGGACCGGTTTTCTTATTAATAAACGAATCTCGCAAGCGGTTGTCGACATGCAATTCATTAACGATCGGTTATCATACATTGTACTGAAGGGTATTTTCAACAAACAGGTATTAATCGATGTGCACTGCCCCACCGAGGACAAAGACGAAGAGACTAAGGATCTCTTTTACGAAACAATCGAGCAGGTTTTTCACAAGTTCTCAACTTTTGACGCAAAAATAGTATTGGGAGATTTCAACGCGAAAATTGGAAAAGAACCGATGTATAGGCCTACAATAGGATCAGAAAGTTTGCATGACGTCAGTCACGACAATGGAACTAGAGTAATCAACTTTGCAGCTTGAAAGAACCTTGTTGTCAAAAGCACATATTTCAAGCATTGAAATATACATAAGGCCACCTGGAGATCACCAGATGGTAACACTCACAATCAGATCGATCACGTTCTAATTGACAGAAGACGTCATACAAACATTCTCGATATAAGATCGTATAGGGGAGCGGATTTAAATTCAGAACATTTTCTCGTGATAGTAAAAATAAGATCTAGGCTAGCGATAACTAAGAAAACAAGCCGCACAGAGCTAACAGTTCGTTTCAATATAGATAAGTTCGAAACAGCAACAGAAACATTAAATTATCAAGTTGAGATTTCTAACAGCTTTGACGCTCTCCAAGAACAGAGAGACGATGACAATAATTGCGAGGAGGATCCAGAAACCCTGTGGAGTAATATAAAAAAGGCGGTAAAGACAGCCGCGAAACTTACGGTAGGTTTAATGAAAGTAACAAAAAGCAAACCATGGTTTGACGGAGAGTGCAAACTCGGGTCTGAAAAACGTCGGAAGGCCAGACTAATTAGTTTACAAAATAAGTGCGATCAAACACATGAGAAGTATCTCGAGATTAGTAAAAGTACAAATAGGCTCTATAGATCCAAGAAAAGGGAGTGGGAAAAGAATAAAATACTAGCAATAGAAACGCATAATAAACAGAATAACCCGCGCGAGATGTACAGGGGAATAAATTTTATAAGGAAAGGCTTTCAAAGTAGAACGGAAGTAATGAGGGATGAAAATGGAAATCTAGTAGCCGATGCGACAGAGAGACTGAATTTATGGGAAGACTATTTCGATAAACTATTAAATGTACGCGAAACCCCCGTTGAAGGTAATCTCGGCGAAATCCACACTGCTGATCTATTAATTGATGATCCTGCTGATATAGAAATGAAAATGGCTATAAAGAAGTTGAAAAATAACAAAGCCGCGGGCATCGACGATCTACCGTCGGAACTGATAAAAAATGGAGGCCCTTGCCTCACAAGACAAATTATTAAATTAATACGCGCAGTTTGCAAAACAGAACGCATGCCGGAAGAATGGAATACCTCTATCGTTATTCCCATCTTTAAAAAAGGCGATAAAACTGACTGTAACAATTATCGGGGAATTTCACTTGTATCTTCGTGCTACAAGATCCTGTCTAATGTAATCCTAAGTAGACTAACTCCGTTTGCCGAGGAAATCATTGGGGATTACCAGTGTGGATTCCGCCGAAACCGATCTACAAGCGATCAAATGTTTACAATTAGGCAACTGCTAGAAAAAAATGGGAATTTGAAGAAGTAGTGCAACAGCTATTTATCGATTTCAAAAAAGCTTACGACTCTATTATACGCGCACGAATGTACTGGATCCTAGAGTTCTTGGGTGTACCAAGAAAATTGGTTAGACTTATCTAACTGCAAGTGCAGGCGAATCCGACCGGTGCTACCCTCAATGGGATAGTACAAATTCTTGGATTTGCGGATGATCTCGACTTACTAGGGGATGATAAAGAAACGGTAGCTGAAAATGCAGAAATCTTGATCAGAAAAGCCAAAGATATTGGCTTGGAAGTTAGCGAATCGAAGACAAAATATATGACCGTCGCCAGATCCGAACAAAGTAATCAAGACGGGGATCTAATGGCCGGAAATATGAAATTCGAAAGGGTTAGCGAGTTTAAATACCTCGGGGCTATTATAACTAGCGAAAATAAGATTAAAACGGAAATCAACGCGCGGCTGCACGCTGGCAATGGGTGCTATTATGCAGCAAACACACTATTAAAATCGCGATTGCTATCTAGAATCATCAAAGTAAGAATCTACAAAACAATAATAATGCCGGTCCTCATGTACGGGTGCGAAACGCGGGCGCTGACGAAAGGAGAGGAGAATAGGTTTAGAGTTTTTGAGAATAAAATACTTAGAAAAATCTATGGTCCAAAAAGGGACGAAGAGACCGGCGAATAGAGAAAACTGCATAATGATGAGCAGCATGCTCCCTACGGGTCAGCAAATATTAATAGAGTAATGAAAGCGCGTAAACTAAGATGGGCGGGGCATGTAGCAAGAATGGGAAATGAAAGAACAGTGGCGCAAGTTTTAAGAGGGAGACCGATTGGTAAGAGACCCTTAGGCAGACCGAGAAACAGATGGGAGAAAAATGTAAGGGATGATTTAAAAGAACTAGGACATGATTACTTAAACTGGATGGAGAATGCACAGGATAGAGATGTGTGGCGGTCTCGGGTTGGTGAGGCAATGAACTTTCGAGTTTGAACTGCTAATCTATAATAATAATAATAATAATAATATATATATATATATATATATATATTTATAAATATAAAGAGCTTAGCGGAATAAGCATGGGAAATCGGCCCCCGTTCGTATAAAGCTGAAAGTGATGTCATAACTTTGTTTCCATGTGGTATGAAACTCCACCAAGTTTCAACTAAAAAATCCCATTTTTGTGGAAGATGTGGAGGGAGAAAGCAAAATAAAAGAAGTAATTTTTCTCAAGAACGGCTCGACCGATTTTAATGAACAAAATATATGTATCACAGACCACTCTGGAGTATTGAAAAAAAATTGATAAATTTCTCGAACAAAAAACAAGCATTAAAAAAAGGTTTTAAAATTTTGAAATTTTTTTTTCCTATGTTGTTTTAGAGATATTACTTTCATCCTTTCAATACGATATGCTTGTATTGTGTACAACTCAGATTTCTTATGATTTTTTTCGTATGGTGGAACATAGTTCAAAAAAGCAATGTACGTAACGGTGCAGCGCCGCCCGCTGCAAAGTTTCACGGTGAATGAATGGGACCCATTTTTTCAAAGGACGTCTGCACTTTGGCTGTACACGTATTGTTTGCAGAGTTTACCACAAGGAGGTTGCAGTACGTTTTTAAACTCCTTATTATCGACGTGTTTTTTTGCAGTGAGTCCCATCGCCTCTCACATCAGTTCATAATCATCGGTGTGCTTTTTTAATGTGAGTCCTCTCGCTTGCACTGAATATTTTGGGTACAGTCGTTGTAGCTCTGTTTTGAGGTCTTGATATCTCTCCTCCTTTCCTTTCTCCTTTGCGGTGATATTATATTCGGAAGGAGCCGAGAATTCGATCACGAATATAGTTCGTTTCTCGAAGTCTTGGAGAACAATGTCAGGCCTCGAGTGCACAACGGAAACAGCTGCACGAAAATCATAGTTCTAGAAAATTTGGTTTTGGACAACTGACTCTATCTACCTTGGAGCGTTCGGCAGGGCAGGGGCGCGATCAACACCGTAAGAGCGACAAAGTTGTTGATAAAGCACTCGTAGGGCCGCATTATGTCTACAGATATACGTCGTTCGTCCGTGGGTCGGACACCCCGATAGTACGCGTTCTAGGGACTCAGCGTATGCATGGCACGCTCTGCACCTATCAGTGGGAACTTCTTCACATAAAATGCGGTCACAGTGTGCTAACGTGGAAATAATACCGTCCTGGCATGCAAAAGTATAACCCTCTGTACCTGAATTATGCCCTGATGATCTGAAGAAAGCAGCAGTTTGCTCCTTCGACAAGGACAGTTTTTCTACATTTCTGTTGAAACGGTTAAGTATGAAATAATTATTTGATACTTATAAATTACACTCAGAAGCGAGCGGAATAGAAAATAAATACGCTACTGAGTGACTTGCGAATTCCTGGGCGAAAGAGTTATATAGGTCGTGTATGTACCGCTATGCGAAACTGGTGCGGTTGCGTGCGCAACCTATACGATAAGTGGGTTTGCGAGGACCCGCGACGACGGGACCTTCGTGATTACCAAGGATCACTCGAATCGCCAGTCTGCGCTCGAAGGTTCAACCGAACACTGTGTCGAGCGTTTGACTCCAAGGAACACTTGCGCGATAGCGTCTTATGAGCCTTTTAGGATTCAGCAGCCAGGTAATAAGAATAATAGGAAGGACCGAGGACAACCCTTTTAATATGTTTGACATTCCTAATCAGGAATAATTCATCTGAAAACAAAACGGGATTAAACTTTAAGGACCAACCCCTCGCAGAACCTGTCAAAAACAAAATTGGTCAAGAGTAACACTGGAGATCTTAAGGATCGCCCATTCTTTTTCAACCCGTTCTCATACGGGAGCTCAAGAATGCCAGTGTGACCACTCAAAAATCAATTAAGTTCATTCAACGAAATTAATTAAGAGGAAAACTGAAGATCTTAAGGATCGCCCATTCTTTTTCAACCCGTCCTCATACGGGAGCTCAAGAATGCCGGTATGGCCACTCGAAATTAATTGAGTTGATTTGGCAGTGAGTTGTTCGAGAGAAAAGCAAATCTTTATGTTCGCAAAATGAACTTGGTTTTCAAAGGTAGAACTTTGCATTTGTGAAATTAAATGTACCACGAACAAGAGTGGAATAGGCACGGAATCGCGTTTCATTTAAAAGCATAAAAGTAAAATAAAATAAATTTGGTATATAGTCCTTCTAGAGGGAGGGAAAATTTACAGGATCGTATTAATTAAGTTTGAGCAAAATCATGAGTACTTCTAAAATTATTTAAGCCACAATTAAAAATTGGTAGTTGCGCAAGTGAACTAATAAAGGGAACAAAATTGGTTTAATCAGTCGTGATAGGTCGTTCGAAATCCTGCAAGCAGGAATCTAAAAAGAATAGACAAAACGAGCGCAGCTCGGACTTCGCTTCTGTGACCTCACAATCTTTCTGATGTTTATAATCCTTTTTTTTCTGTAGAAAAAACTTAATGATGAGAACATTTCAAGTAAGAGCAATTTCGCACACTGGATATGAGGATAATTACATTTCAAGAGAATTTATAATTGAGAACTATTTCAAAATTGAAGGGTTAAAATTAGAAAAGAGTGAAGTTCACTTTAATGTAAATTGGGAACCTAAAATTACGGATAAAGTTTCTTTTTATATCGTCGTGGCTAACAAATTAATTCCTTTCAGGTTTATCGTCCTCACAGGATTGGTACCGACGTGCATACTCGGCACCAACTTCCTGATTAGGACACAGCAAATCGTCGGACGATCCTAATACTCATGAAGTAATTTCATGAAAGGAGAACACGATACAAGTAAATTAAGAACTTAAATTCATAAAAAAGGGGAAAACGTTCTCACATCCAGGCGTTGTTAACAGATACACTAAATTAATGCTCATCAACTAATAAATAATGTTACAACTGGTACCCCTGGTGGGACACAGAAGTTCTTAAAAGGAGAACGAATTGCGCGTTTTCGTCGTTCAATATCGGCAATTGAATTCGACAATTAAAATTGAAAAACAGGTGTCCAGCGAAAATAAATATTGCGTAATCCTTCGCGACGAGTAGATTATTAGGAAATTGTATTCATTAACAGACAGGTCATAAATACATGAACACCTGATTTAAATACTTATGGGAATACGATATGAAATAAAATCAAATATCTACACTTCCTTTAATCGCAAATAGAAACCTTTTAATGCGATTGAATAATTAAATTGAAATTTAGCTTTTTCGAAATTTAAACTGAAATTCGGTATCAAAAATCAACTATATTTTTTAATTAAAAATACTGTTCGAAAATGGCGGACAAATAAAAAATTGATCATAACTCTTCCAAAATTGAAACTCAAAAGATTAAGTTGTCAAAATCCACATTGGAAAAGAGTCAAGAAACTTCGTTCGAAGAATCAATGGATGAATCAAATTTCGAGGATTCACAAATCATGAGGGAACTTGGTTCAGACCAAAATAAAACCAATAATCCTGGTGGATCGAACGCCAACTTAATTGATAATCAGGCGGATCGATCGTTAGACTCAACAGTACAGGACGCAAATAATGTAATCAATGTAAATGCAGAAACCAGCGCACTAAACACCGAATCAAACTCGAGTAGTAAGGCGACAGATAAAATGTTAGAAAAAATGCTTGCGTCTATACAAAAAAATTTCGAAAAAAGTCAAAAAAGCCATAACGAATTAGAGAATAGAATTTATTCTTTTGCAGTAACTCTATCTAAAAAAATAGATAATCAGGGAGATTATCTGAGGAAAAGATATGAAGAGCAAGGGAAATATTTAGAAGAAAGTATCATAGATGTTGAAAAGAAAGTCGACCTACTAAAAAAGGTCACTGAGGCAATACACTTAGATCAGGCAGATTTTTTTGTTACGAATATGCAAAACAGAAAGCGATTAGAAGATATAGAGCAAAAACAGTGTATAATAAAAAAACGCGTAGACAGAAATGTAGGATCAAGTAATGCAAAAGCGCCATGGTTAAAAAACTATCCAATTCCAACATTTTCCGGTACGGATCGCGAGCGTCCGATGATGTTTCTAAATGACTTCGAACAATACGTCAGAGCCATGGATGTCAAGGATGTATGACTTTCATTATGTAATAAAATCATGTCTGACTGGCATGGCAAGAGAATGGTGGAATATGGTTCGTGAGCATATGAGTGATGACCTCATATCATTTAAAACAAAATTTATGAAAAAGTTTTGGAATAATGATATCAGGTTTAAAATCGTAAAGGACCTGCAATATGGTTTTCATAATTCAGAAAAACTCCCTAGAACGGAATGCGCTATGAGAATGATAAACAATGCGAGGAACTTAACTCCACCACTCTCTGAAAGCGAAATTATCGATTGTCTATCAAGACACTTTACAGAAGAGGTCAGGGCCGCATTTATTATTAAAAAACATAAAACCGTCCGAAGAATTTATTGAGTTTTTAGAAACATTAGATCAAGCTGGAAAAATCAATTATAAGAAAGAATATTCACCACGAAACAGTTCGGTTTATGATGAAAATAATTATGATAACAATTATAGAAATCGTCGAGATAATAGGTATAATTTTCGGGGAAACGAAAGATATAAAAATCAAGGCTACTCACGTGAAAATCAATTTAAAAATAAGTATGAGAACGATTAGCGAAAATCAAATTTTGAAATCAATGAATCTAAATACCGCAATAATCATTCAGATAGAAATCACGATTATGATCGACAAGATCGCTATGAGAATCGAAATCAAAGTTATTATAATAGGGGACGATACGATGATAGAAGTCGAGGGTTTGAAAATCGACAGAACCGTAGCTACAATAACACGGGCCGCGAGCATCAAGATTACGGCCATGAAAACCGTCAGCATCGAAATGTAGACAACCGGGATTCAAACTATGATGCGTTTGCTGATCGACCTCGCAATTATCAACATAACAAGGGTCAATGGTCTAATTCTTCTAATTACACAAATGCGAATGACTCTCATTATGATAATAAGGATAAAAAGCCTTTGAGTGGCACGGTAGAAAATGGAGTTTATAAGCGAGAAAATAATAGTTCGCCAAATGTAAGCTCGAGAAATGAGCAAAGCGAACTTCCAAATACTAAAGATAATGTAAGCGAGATAAGTAGGACAAACGGGGCAATCCGTAAAAATTATGGCTATAAACAAGCTCGTTGTTTACAACAAAATAAGGAAGGCGATGATTTTTCAATCAATCACGGGGAGTCGGGAAATGCCCGAGCCTCGATTTGGTCAAATATAGTACAATAGAGGCAAATCCGGGGCCTCAATATTTTCAAAAACCTCTTCCGTTAGGTATGCGCGGAGACTTATTAGAAAACGAAGATAATGAGATAAGGAAATCTCTAGATAAATGTCCAATATTACAAATGGAAATTCAAAATGTAAATACTAAAGCGTTCATAGATACAGGCAGCGAGGTTACATGTATCTCACAAACATTTTTTGAAAATAATATTGAAGCGTTTATAAAGTGCGAAATGTTACCAATAGTGGGCAAGAGTATAGTAGGTGCTACAGGGGCAAGACCGGTCAAGTTGAAAGATCAAGTATATGCCAATTTTAAAATGGGTAACTGGAATGGTTCCTACGTATTTTTGATAGTTCCTAAATTGAATAAAGAATGCATAATTGGGGTTAATGTATTAAAAAGATTGAAAAGTAGAATTGATTTTGAAGAAAATATTATTGAATTGAGAGATAAAGAGGAAACGAATCAAGTGAAGTTAATGGACGAAGATCCAAAGCGTATACGATTAATACTTGATCCCGAAAATTCTCAAACGGAGAAACATTTTAGTTATTTAGGAAAATTTTTGATAATAGAAGAAAGACATTCCATGGTTATAAAAGAAATAAATTATGTTGAAAATCATAATCACTGTGAAAATGAATTTGCATTACGTGATGAAGAAATTAATGAAAAAGTAGCACAGTGCATACTATTGGATTTAAATGAAAAAGAGTGATTTTTCAAGCTGATTCAGTTCTATAAAAATGTATTTTCAAAGACACCAGGTAGGATTTCAGTATACAAACACGAATTAGAAATAAGCAACGGAAAATTAATTTCAATTTGAATGTATGCGACGCTGATGTTTTTAAGAGGCTCTCCGTATTTATTTTCTCAAAAATTACCCCTCTGTGGTGAAACAAGAATAAGTGGAATGTCTATCGCCAGTATTTTTAAGCGCGAATCTGCAGCTGACGACAGCGTTGGAACTGTAAATTTAGAGAAAATGGATGAGAATGAAAACACTGTACTTCAGGTCAAAGAAGTGAATATTGAAGCATTAATTCCATGGGTTATTCAAGATGAATCACAAATGCATACGTCTGAGAGGAATAAAAATAAAAAAGATGGCTTTAGGAAGCATATTTCCAAAAATTTTAAGGATAATATATCCACACTCGAAGGAAACTCGACTGTAGTGCTGGACACCGTAGATGTCATCAGTGAAATTGAAAAGCTCTACTCGATGAAAAAATCGAAGAGCAAATGAATAATACATACAAAAGTGGGAAACTCATCTCCTAAGCGTAGGAAGCCCGAAATTATAATACATGGCTTAATTGAAGCTAAGTGCTCTTACGTTATTATATTATTATTATATTATTGCTACATCGTGTTTCTAAGTGGAACGAGTATTACCAATAGAAACAAAATAAAGCCATTTATGCCTTAAAACAAATACATACAATCAAAAAGTGCGCACCCTATTCATCAATGGAATATTGAGTCGTCACAGGGAGACATTGAAGATTATACGTGGAGCAAAAATCAAAGATTAATTTGGAAAAAGTGGCTGAAACTTCCCGCTGAGCCACCCTACAAATTACTTATCCGAGTAAAAATGTGGGGGAAGCACCCAGGAAGACCACCGGACTTTCTTTCTCCCAACATGGAACAACCCGAGATACAAGGAAAACATGTGTTCTTCCCATATTAAGGATATTCGACCAGGAAAAATAATCATCGAGATTCGAATTTAAAAGAAAAACGTGAGACTTTGCCATACTCATGACTTAACTAATTATTGTGAAAAAAAAGTGGGAAAGCCTCAATTATAATATTACACGTAAGAAAATTAACTTATAGGAAATATAATGAAAATTAAATAATTAAGGAAAAGCGGTAAACGAGGTAAAATTTAAAAAAAAAATGAAGTATAGGTTACAAAAGCATACAATAATGAAGAGCTGCGAGCATTTATATACGCATATTTAGAATTAAAAATATAAGAAAAGGATAGGTCCATTAAGGGGTAATAATTACAAATAGTTTCAATTAAAATAAATAAATATATACTCAAAAAAAATATGCGACTAGAACATAAAATAAGAAAGATCTATCGCTAGATAATTAAGAAATAGAAAGCAAGAAATATTGCTAAAACAAACGATAAGAGAAAGGCAGTGTAAAAAGAAAGAAAAGATAATAGTAAAAAAAATGAAACCAAATGAGAAAAAAGAAGGAAATAAGACATAGAAAATACTTCAAGATAAAAAAGCAAATGACATAAGAAAGAAAAGTAAAAAGAATACGAAGTTGAGAAAAGAGAAAATCTACACTTGTCTAATTAGAAAAATAAAGAAAAATTACCATAGAATGTAAAATAATCATAGCAATAGATACAGGATAAATAATGTAGAAATTTAGGAAGAATACATATGTATATAAAAACTGAAAACAAGATGGAAGAAATGAAAATAAAAATTGTAGCGACAAACCATATACGTTAGCAACAAGATCACTAAATAAGAATCAATTTAAATGAACTAAAGATGTAAATGACATTCGATTCAACAGGATTGAGAAAACTAACCAACATAAGAACCGCGCGATTAATTATAAACGAATGTTTCCGAAAATTCTCTTTGTATCCATTCGTTTAGGGGGGCATAGACAACCCAAACTTTCCAAACATTTTTAAAACGAGCAAAATTTTTCACTCGCGGCATCCATTTAGGGGGACACTAAAGCCCAGAGCATCAACAGTAGTAAAAATCTCGTAACTTACTCACAGACTGTTGAGCATTTTCAATACTTACCTTATAAGTTATGATAAAAATTAGATATAAAGTCATATATGCAAAAGCAAATCATTTTTTTCAAACGAATAAATTTTTCGAAAATTCGAACTATTCCTTCGTTTAGGGGGGCATTGAAACGGTTAAGTGTTAAATAATTATTTGATACTTATGAATTACACTCACAAGCGGGCGAAATAGAAAATAAATACGCTACTGAGTGACTTGCAAATTCCTGGGCGAAAGAGTTATATAGGTCGTATGTACCGCTATACGAAACAGGTGCGGTTGCGTGCGCAACCTATACGATAAGTGGGGATGCGAGGACCCGCGACGACGGGACCTTCGTGATTACCAAGGATCACTCGAATCGCCAGTCTGCGCTCGAAGGTTCAACCGAACACTGTGTCGAGCGTTTGACTCCAAGGAATACTTGCGCGATAGCGTCTTATGAGCCTTTTAGGATTAAGCAGCGAGGTAATAAGAATAATAGGAAGGACCGAGGACAACCCTCTTAATATGTTTGACATTCCTGATCAGCCAGTGCGACCACTCAAAAATCAATTAAGTTCATTTAACGAAATTAATTAAGAGTAAAACTGGAGATCTTGAGGATCGCCCATTCTTTTTCAACCCGTCCTCATACGGGAGCTCAAGAATGCCAGTATAGCTACTCGAAATTAATTAAGTTTATTTGGCAGTGAGTTGTTCGATGGAAAAGCAAATCTTTATGTTTGCAAAATAAACTTGGTTCTCAAAGGTACAACTTTTCATTTGTAAAATTAAATTTACCACGAACAAGAGTGGAATAAAAAAAAAACTGTATTTTCGAAATCATTAAAATCAGATAGGAAAATGAAACAACATTCTGGAGGATAAACAATGCGCCAAGTTTGCACGGAATCGCATTTCATTCAAAAGAATAAGAGTAAAAGTAAATAAAATTGGTACTCAGTCCTTCTAGAGGGAGGAAAAATTTATAGGATCGTATTAATTAAGTTTGAGCAAAACCATGAGTGCTCCTAAAATTATTTAAGCCACAATTAAAAATTGGTAGTTGCGTAAGAGAACTAATAAAGGGAACAAAATTGGCTTATTCAGTCGTGATCGGTCGTTCGAAATCCTGCAAGCAGGAATCTAAAACAAATTTACGATAATCGGCGCAATTCTGACTTCGCTTCTGTGATCCCACCGTCCGAGGGAAAGCATATAAAAATTCACCAAATTATTGCCACAAGTCGATGAAATGAGTCAAAGTCGCAATAGGATTAAAGTTTTTGAGTCATCAGCCGTGGTTGAACTGAGATCCGTCGAAATCTACATTTGCCAGGATTTTTTAATTGCTAACTACTTTCGCTTCAAAAGCTTACACGTGAAGAAAAGTATCGAGATTCGTCCAAGCGAAAATGGTGTACCCATTCCGGTTCCTAGGGTGTCACTTTTAGTTAGCTTGAATAACGGGGTGGTAAGGGCTAATTTTAATGATCTTCCAAAACTTGACCCAGTTTGTATAATTGGTCTCGAGTTATTGGACAGAGTATATTGAATTCAAATCGGACGTATAATTTTCGGCAATCTTCAATATTGTTAAGAAAATTCTGAATTGCGACAGCACTATTAATTAACATAAGAAAATGCCCATATTTTCATAGGATTCAAGCTTAAAGAAAATAAAATCTAAGGAATCTTGGCAAAATCGACATTAATGAATCTCGACTCAATGTCGGACGGTATTATTAATTAAAAATAAACGATAAGGGTGAAGGGAGAGACGATAATGTTACACTGTGGAAGTTTCCGTGCATTTCCTTGCAGAGCAGCTGTTAATCGTGAAATTTGTCAACCTCTGCTTTCTACACTTCGGCTTTTAGAAGTGAATCATTTAGATGGAGTAATGCACATTCGTCACTTCTGATGTTAAAATTCAGAACAAGGGTCTCGGCCGCTTGCTGCGCGGCTTTGAAAGGAACGCCCCTTTGCCAATCACCTCGTTGTTCCTGACTATTTTTAGAAGAAGATCTCTGCCATTTGCAGCGAAGTAAGCTGTGCTCAAAGCAATTCAGTTATGAAGACACTGGAGATTCAGAAGTCCGCGTCCGCCTTGACGGCGTGAGATGTATAATCGCGGAACAGACAAATTGATATTCAAGCTTTTATGCATATGCATGATCTTACGTTTGGTGACATCAAGGGGCCTTGAGCTCGTTCTTCGTCCATTGAACCACCCCAAACGAGTAGAGTAGAACCGGGACGGCAAGCATGTTAGTCGCAGATACCTTGTTCAACGCCGACAGATTGGAAGACCAAATCCGTCGAAGAAGATGCTTGTATCTGCTTCGGAGAGACTCCTTTACTGAAGTTACTTCCCGAATGCGGCTTTGAGGCATGCCCAGGTATGTATAGGTCTCTCCAGTATCGCGCCAGTGATCTTCCCTTCCGTCAGATTAATTTATGTAGTTCGTGATGATATTTATAGCAGCTTGAAGTTGCTTTTAACAGAGGCATAGATCTTTATCTACATAAAATCATGACTGACCTAATGTTTGCGCTGATTAGTGTCTCCACAGAGGTATCCAGTAGAATTTCGTAGTGCGAGAGATAGAGGAAGAAGTGTGATGCAAAAAAGCACAGGGCTCATGGTATCACCTTGAAAGACGCCCCTCTGGAAGGCGACGTTGTTCGTTGTCAGACGATAATAATGAGATAATGATAATAATCAGACAGTAAATCTAGTATTACAAAGAGGCATCAATCTCTGTATGCATCTCAGTATGTTTGGATGTACCTGCAAGCTTTCCAACAGACTGATCATAGCTCTGTAAGAGGTTGAATCGAAATCTTTCCGGTATTCAATCCAGGCCATTGACAGAACGCGCTGAAGGGCTGCAGCGTCTTTACAGACAGACCTGTCAATCAGCAGTTTCTCTAGAAAGCATGCTACACCCTTTTTCGAGCCACGTTGTTTGCACATCTCTCGCCATACAGGCTGAATTCGTCGAACAATCCTGTTCTTTGGGACAGCTGTAAAGATCTTAAATAGTGTGTTCAGAAAAGTTATTGGCCTGTAATTCTCTGGTTTGGACAAGTTGCCTTTTTTCAGTAGGAGTATAGTGCGTCCTAACACCAGCCACTGCGGAATGGGCATCTTCGACTTTAAAGATCAGGTGAATATTGCGGGCCAAATGTTGGTGGGTAAAAGTAAACTTCTTTCACCAGAAATTCTAAATACAATCTGGTCCAGCAGCAGAAAACTTATTCGTGGCTTTAGGTGCTTTTTTCACCTCTTCGGCAGTG
This sequence comes from Andricus quercusramuli, assembly GCA_932178445.1. Taxonomy (NCBI): domain Eukaryota; kingdom Metazoa; phylum Arthropoda; class Insecta; order Hymenoptera; family Cynipidae; genus Andricus; species Andricus quercusramuli. The sequence continues at coordinate 28,059 of CAKNXH010057895.1, read as the reverse complement.
ATTGATGGACATTCCTCCTCAGATTCTATGACATTGTCACAAAACTTCTTGAAGCGGATGATATTTTCAGTATCCTCTTTCAACTCTGATGTTTTCGGGATCCTGTACACCTCTCTCCAAAAAGACTTCACTTTCTTGGGCTTGGATGGATTTTTCACAAAAACAGGCAGATCGCTGAAGAGGCGCGATAGGTCAGCAAGAAACTGTTGATTCTCACTGACCCATCTCTCCCTCTTCTGTATTCTCCTCCTTGCGTCAGATAACAGCCGTATTTTGTCAATAATGTGCTGCTTGATTGTCAGCAGCTTGGACTTGTTTAGTGTGTGATTCAAGATCCTTAGTTCTTCAGCGAACATTCGAAACCATTCCATGAACGGTCCACCAGATGTTATGTAGCAAATCACACACTGAACACAAGACGCTTTCTATTTTGCCCATCCAATCTTCTTGGCCAGTTAATGCAAGCGTCTTTCGATCTTTTGATCCACCGTCGGGTTAAGCCTTCGATTCGAATTAGCCAAAGCTCTCGCAGCACCATAAACTGAGAAACTGATGTTCTAGAGGTCGGACTCTTGCGAAATATCTCCACGAAGGAAGGCATCCATTTCAGCCGGATCTTGAGGCTTAGGAGGAACTTCCATGTTAATGTTCCTCCTTGTACTGAAATCGCGATCATCTCTCAAAAGGTGCCTGCTTTCTGCGGTTGGTCTTAATGTCGCTTCCTTATCTTCGTCTGCAGCTTGATCAAGCAGCGATTGGGAAAGCGCTCCGCGTACACATATATTTTTCTGGAGGTCTTCAGCTTCATTTCGCAAAGACTGATGGGAACCGTGCTAAAGCTCTGGGTGTTTCTCGCAGCAGAGAGTGTGCATGCTAGCCATAAAGCCTCCGCGAACTGGAATAATTCTGGCATCGTAGCAGTATAGCACATCATCGCTGAGTTGATCCGTCCACTCAATGTGGGCGTTTCGCTGGTTCATCGTCGTGTTCATATCTAAATTATTTTCAGCACCCCGAACTCCATGATGATCGGTATTGTTTGCCGACCCATTGTCACGTGCTCTGCGCGTTCGTTCGTTTTGAACCGCATCTACAAAATTTGGTGTTTTGGTGGTTTAATTGTTGTTCCCACGAACACCTAGGGAAAGGGTTCGTCCATCCTTGTAGAGCCCCGCGTGCAAGGATAAGGTTGATACCATATTCAGCAGAAACACTTGGTACAGGGACCCTCTATCCGCAACCCGAGGACGCGTTCGGTGAATCGAACCGAAGCGCTTATGACAAAGCCACCGAACGCGTCCTCGAGTTGCGGATAGTGGGTCCTTGTACCAAGGGCTTCTGCTGAATACGGTTAGAATACTTGATAAGCATTCGCGGACAATTGTCCAGGGATGGTCCCGAAGGAATAACCCCTAGCGAAGGTGTGAGAGCCTTGCCGAAAGCTGCATGGCACCTGTGTGAGGTGTTTTTAATGGTGACTTTGGAATACCCGCGACCTCTCAGAGAAACAGCCTTATCCTTGCACGCGGGGCTCTACGAGGACGGATAAACCCTTTTTCTAGCTGCTCGTGGGAACAACAATGAAACCACGAAACCAACAAAATGTTGTAGATGCGGTTCAAAACGATCGAACGCGCAGAGCACCCGACAATGGATCAGCAAACAATGCCGATCATCCTAGAGTTCAGGGTGCTGAAAATAATTTAGACGGAAACACGACGACGAACCGGCGAAACGCCTACATTGTATGCATAATCTGTGGTGCCAGACACACCCAGAGCTTCAGCACGTTTCGCATCAGTCCTTGCGAAATCAAGCCGACGACCTCCGGAATAATGAATATGTACGCGAAGCGGTTCCTCAACCCCTAGTTGAACAAGCTGCAGACGAAGATGAAACGACATTAAGACCAACCACAGAAAGCAGGCACCTTCTGGAAGATGATCGCAATTTCAGTACAAGGAGGAACATCAACATGCAAGTTCCTCTTAAGCCCCAAGATCTGGCTGAAATGGATGCCTCCCTTCGTGGAGATATCTCGCAAGAGTCCGACCTCTGGACCATCGATTGCTGAGTTTATGGTGCTGCGAGAGCTTTGGCTGATTCAAATCGAAGGATGAAACCGACGATGGATCAAAAGACAAGAAGACGCTTGCATCAACTGAACAAGAAAATTGGATGGACAAGACAGAATGCATCCCGTGTTCAATGTGTGGTTGACTACATAACATCTGGTAGACCGTTCACCGAAAGGGTTCGAAAGTTCGCCCAAGAACTGAGGGCCTTGAATCACACACTAAACAAGTAAAAGCTGCTAACAATCAAGCAGCATATTGCTGAAAAAATAAGGATGTTATCTGACGCAAGGAGGAGGACACAGAAGAGGGAGAGATGGATCAGGGAGAATCAACAGTTTCTCGCTGACCCATCACGCCTCTTCAGTGATCCCCCCGTTTTTGTAAAAAATTCACCCAAGCCCAAGGAGGTAGAGACTTTTTGGAGAGAGGTGTACAAGATCCCGAAAACACTAGAGTTGAAAGAAGATACTGACAATATCATCCGCTCCAAGGAGTTTTGCGACAGCCTCATAAAATCTAAGGACGAGTGCCCATCAATCACTGCCGAAGAGGTGAAAGAAGCACTTAGAGGCACGAAGAACTTTTCCGGTGCTGGAACAGATTGTACCAAAAACTTTTGGTGGAAGAAGTTTACTTCTCTACACCAACATTTGGCCGGCATATTCACCTCATATTTAAAGTCGGAGACGCCCATTCCGCAGTGGCTGGTGATAGGACGCACTATACTCCTACCGAAAAAACGCAACTTGTCCAAACCAGAGAATTACAGGCCAATAACTTGTTTGAACACACCGTATAAGATCTTTACAGCTGTCCTAAACAACAGGATTGTTCGACGAATTGAGCCTGTATAGCGAGAGATGTACGAACAACGTGGCTCGAAAAAAGGTGTAGCAGGCTGTCGAGAGAGCCTGCTGATTGACAGGTGTGTCTGTAAAGACGCTACAGTCCATCAGCGCGTCCTGTCATAGGCCTGGATTGTCTACCGGAAAGCTTTCGATTCAACCTCTCGTAGACTTATCATCTGTCTGCTGGAAAGCTTGAAGGTACATCCACACATAATGAGATGCATAGAGAGATTGATGCCTCTTTGGAACACAAGATTTACCATCTCATCTAGGAATTGTCGTCTGACGACGAACAACGTCGCCTTCCAGAGGGGCGTCATTCAAGGGGTTAGTATGAGCCCTTTGCTTTTTTTGCATCACACTTCTACCTCTATCTCTCGCACTACAAAATTCTCCTGGATACCTCTTTGGCGACACTAATCAGCGTGAGCATAAGGTCACTCATGTATTTTATATGGATGACCTGAAGATCTATGCCGCTGGTGAAAGCAAACTTCAAACTGCTATAAATATCGTCAAGAAGTACACAGGAGAGATTGGGATGGACTTTGGGATGGACAAGTGTGCCAAAATTCATTTGAAGAAAGAAAAGATCACTGGTGTTCCCAAAGACTTGTGGATATAAGTGTTATTAGACATCTTAACACTGGAGAGACCTATATATACCTGGGCGTGCCTCAAAGCCGCATTCAGGACGTAACGTTAGTGAAGGAGTCTCTCTAAAGCAGGCACAAGCATCTTCTTCATCAGATTTGGTCTTCCAATCTGTCGGCGTTGAACAAGGTATCTGCGACTAACATGCTTGCCGTCCCGATTATACTCTACTCGTTTCGGGTGTTCAATGGACGAAGAACGAGCTTAAGGCCCTTGATGTCACCACGCGTAAGATCATGCATATGCATAAAAGCTTGCATATCAATTCGTCAGTTCCGCGATTATACATTTCACACCGTCAGGGCGGACGCGGACTTCTGAATCTCCATTGTCTTCATAACCGAATTGTTTTAAGTACAGCTTACATCGCCACAGTGGGGCGAAATGGAAAAACGATGTTCAAAATAATCTGTAGCTCGCAATTCTTCATCGATTTCCAACTTTTTTTTTCAAAAAATTCAGCATTAAATTCTTAAGAAACATGTCGAGGCCGATTTTTTAATTTTTTTTCTTTAATTTATATAGAACTGCAAACATCGAAAAAAATGTTGATTTACAAAATTTTTTTTTTTAATTCTCTGTAAAAATTTTTTTTAGTGGCATCAGGCCTCAGGTTTGATGCGCAAGGGTCAGTTAAAGAAACAAATTTGTTGTTATGTCAAGTTATTTGTTATAAACAAATATTTACAATAAATAGCCAGTATGATGGATTATGTTTTTGTGAAGTATATTTATGCATCGAAATCGCTCGTTCTGAGCAGCGAGGTGACATGTGATCATGAAAATGTGATGTATGATATCATTTGTTAACTTTAACAACAAATAATATAAACAAATGCATGATTTGAACAGTTTTAG